>BOPM01000856.1:96538-141087 GCA_022179025.1 Porites australiensis | reverse complement strand
AAGGACAACTTTCTTCGCTAACTTGTGCAGAGTGAAGAGATCTTTCAAACCATACCAGAATGAGCACAATTTAGTCAAGGACACCGGAGAAACAAGCAAAAAACCACCTGACATTGACCTGAAAATCTCCATGAAAATCTTGTTCCATTACCCACCTACCTTTCCTTTCACCTAATCCTAAGATCCTAAAAGCTTTCCTAAAAACTCTTCCCACCAAAATGAAGCCTACTAAATGCCCAGCAAGAGAAAAAAAAAATGAGGCAAGAAAAGCGAAAAAAGAAGGGAGGAGGGAAAGCGAAAAGTAAAAGTCAAGACTGCTGTGTCACTTTTAAACCAAAAAACTATCTCGAAATTTTGCTTTCTGCGCATGCCCGAACTTCGCAAGCTGATATTTTGCATCTGGATCAGAAGGCCGCGAAGTGTTCGACTTGTAAACCAGTTTGTGGTAAGTTTTAGCTCTTTATAGCACGATAGTGACCAGAAAACCACTCGACTAGCTTCAAAACGCGTTTTTCGGCAAAATCTCCAGGAGCGAATGGGTTAATGTAAACCTGCTTGCTGTCTAGATAGGCAAAGGGATCTTACCACAAAACTGTGCAAGAATTGACCTAGTTGCATTTTACCTTGTTCTTTCTGCAGACTAAAACTTCCAAAATTTTTTTACTGCATACTAAATTTAAAAAAAAAAATTTTCTTTCTTTTTTGAATATTGCTTAACTTGTGCCCCTTACTTGATGTATACGAAGCCTTTCTTTTGAGGTCGCAAGGCCCACCCACATATCACTAATGACGAGTGTTGTTTCCACAGTATGATATTTTACAATTTGCTGTCATTAGTGAGTAGTATCACTTACGCAGTGTTGAACTATTTCCTGATGCACCCAGCTTCAAAAGCCTGTTGAGATCCTGAACAATGTCTTTGTTGGAAAACTCAGCTAAATGGAGAAAGAAAATTTTTAATATAATTATTTGAGAAGAATTTTACAAAAAAGTACTTTCCATTTAAGCATGCACAGTTATGTAGCATTTGTTGAAGAATGTTATCATGCACAGTTTTTGAGTTTTTAGTTCACAAGAAACAGTTGTTTTGTGGACAAACCACTCTAACTAGCAGGGCCCTGTTAGATATGGCTGTTGGTATCTCATTCCGAAAAAGCAAGAAATAGAGCAAAGAAAAAGGTTTTCAAGGAGGAGACCAGCCAAAAATAAAGCTTTTTGTGTGAGTGTCATGGGTCACGTAACAAAGTCTTAGATGCTGCATCTAGCTTAACAATTAAACAACGACACTTTGTAAAGAAATGAAAGGGAATGTTCTATGATCAGGTGAGGCCAAATTTTTCTGAGAAAATCAGTGGTGACTTCATCCTTAGGCACACAAAATACGTGTTGCTTTTATTTCGGATGATTACAAGTGCTACCTGAACATGGTGACTGGCAGATTTCTCAATGGTACCAAGGAGGTACCAGTGAATAGGCCATGCTCTACATGGGCTACTGGATGCTGTACAGCATGACCTGAAATAAGGCATTGGCTCACCACACACTGATAACACATTTACAGATTGACCTTTTGGGTCCAAATGGTGTTCAGAAATTGATGTGGAGAGTGGGTACTCGCAGGTTGATATCATTTTGGGGTTGAGAGGAAAAAGCACTCACGGCTGGGAGTAGTGGTGTAACGATTAATCGAATTCTTGATTAATCACGATTATGACCGTTTGGTTCGATTCACAATTCTTTGCTTCCACATTTTGATTTTGCTTTGATTTTTGTACACGTTTTCCAGGTGACCTACTGTTGATTGACAAGCAAAAATGATAGCAGTTCATGCGCCATTTTGTGTTGCCTGGTAAAAATGCTGTCCTTCAACCACCCCTTGAGAATTTCCAAATAAGGCAAACCATCTTTGTCAGGTTCTCAAACATGGCGACGAATCAAGCGATTTTGAATCCTCCTCTCCCTGTTACTATTCTCAAATTGCGGGTTTAAGGTTGCATGTTGTTAATATTACACGTTATGTTATAAGAATTAAGAACCATTTACATAATCGAATCGAAATAATCGAAATCGAAAGACAATAATCAAAATCGAATTGCATCACAAGGAATATGAATTGTTACACCCCTAGCTGGGAGCTGGTTTTGGCAGGATGTGGTGATGCCATTTGGACTATGTAATGCACCCAGGAGCTTTGAGCAACTGACGATCATCGCATTAAAGGACACACTGTCATCAATTTACCTTGGTGCCTTAACTGTACATAGAACAATTAGTCATCAGGTTACTGAAGACAAAACAAAAGCTTGAAACTGATCACTCTACATTGCTCCTAAGATTGGTCAAGTTCCTTGGTCATGTACTAATTAAAATGAAACTGAAGCTGATCTGGACAAAACTGACGCTGTAAAAGCCTTGCCAACACCTACAGGCTCTACAAATTGCAGTGGTATGATTTTACTACCTACCACCACAACAGTATGGGAAATCAGAATGAACAACTAATTGCACAAGCCATGCTTCCTCACTGGCTGGACAAACTGCCATTGCTAGGAGGATGCCATTACCAGTTAAGCAATGTTCTGAGCAGTGACATCAAGTTGCAACAATGAAAATTGGAGAAGCCTGCAGTGACAGTAACCCTATATTAGCGTGGTCTTGGCAAAAGGAGTGTTCAGAGAGGGACTTGAAGATTGAGATACCTGTATCAGTCCACTCATCCAATTGAAGGCTCAATGGATTTGGTGAGCGTAAAAGTTTCTAATCTGTGGTGTGCCTTTGTGGTGTAGTATAGCTTTGTATTCAACAGGTGGCCAGCCTGCAGCTCTGGAAATAGTCTAACAGGCCACACCAAAGGCCAAAGGCCACAGGACCGCTACCTTCCAATGGTATTGTGAGTATCACTACATGTATTAGGTTGGAATCATGGTCCACATCACAGTGACAAAGGTCCTGGGTGCTGACAAACAGCAGAGACTACTTTTGCTTAAGACACTTTGTGAAGAATTTTACCCAGCACTGGTATCTGATAAGTTACTCTGGCTATATTAGAAAATTTACCTTTTTTCCTCTCACTGATAAGAATGTTACTTCGTTGAATCACTTCTCGCACTTTTGCTGCATCAGCAGTTGAGTCATGCTGGGGTAGTAAACACTCCTTTGGACCAAGCTGGACTAACAATGCCTGAAATGAATTATTTATGAAATTCATCAGTACACAAACAAATACATGTACAGAGTACTAACCACTTGCTTGCATCAGTAAAAACAAGATCAAATGTAAAAAAAAACTCATTAACAACAATTCCAAATTTAATACATCATTTTACAGTAAACATTTTACCTCCAGGTTGGAAAACTGATCATTGTCCACAAATTCACAAACACCAAACTTTCTTGCTTCAGAATCAGCATAGGAAGCACCTACAATCTGTCAAAAGGAAATTAATTTTTCCAAAGATAAATTAATACCCCCTAAGAGAAAGATGAAACAGTGACAGGTACATGTACGTGTACTTTAACTTACTTTATAGAAAAAATCCCAAGTTTTTCTTGTTCCTGGACTTCACTCAAAGGAATCAAACTTCCTAAACTACTCTTTACTAATATGCACTGGACAAAAGCAGTAGAAAATTACTGACTGGCAATGATTAGCCAAAGCAACACCACTATTATTAACTGGGTCAGTGGCAGTGGATGAGTATGTTGGTTTGTTGTCTCCACTACAGTCTAACTCTACCTTCAATGTAGCCTGGGCCCATCTGCCTTCCCCCTCATAAAAATCAGGGAGGGGGTGGAGAGGTGGGTGTACACAGGCTACCTACAGTACACATACCTGTAGTCCAAAATAACAGCAGAGGACAATTACTGCAACTAATACAGCCATATACCACACCACCTATTAGTATTATCTGTAAATATACTTGTAGATAATGTTCATAGCATACCCTTTGGCCATTTTCTGTACCAAGTTTGATTGCCATGACAACAGCTGACACTGACATGTCATTGTTACCAAAGAGGATATCTTCAAATTGCTGTAAATTTCCTGGTGATGCCTAAAATCGGAAAAAAAAAATCAAACAAAAACCAAAAGAGAAGAAAGAAAAAAGGCAACGAGAAAGATGCCACCTGCCATTAATCAGCATGTACGTGCAAAGTAGTGTTGAGATAAATATTTATTTGCAGGATTAAATTATGCTCTGATGACTCTGATGGCAAATCCTTTTTAATTTGACTTGGATCCTTATTGTGAGAACTTCAATAAAAATCCTCATTTTTAACTAGGAGGTGTTTTTCACCTGCTCTTTCTGAATGAACGGTACCAATAATGACACAAATTCAAGTTTTTGGACATCAACATTTTAAGGCTGTAACACATCCCTAACAGCCAATGTGACAGCGACAGACATCAGTGTTGTCACTAACATTTCATGTTGCCGAGTACAACAAGTAGGCAGGGAATCAAACAGCTATGGGTTTCTTTTGGTTCTATTTTTCTTCTATTTTCCTTTGAAAGTAGGAGGGGGCCATGTTCATAGTAGACAGGGGAAATCCCCAGCCCCTGCCTCTTAATGATAACCCTGGATATTATATAACATGGCACCAAAAAAGAAAATAAAGTATCAGAATCAATCACTATTTTTGAGAATACACAGTAATCTGTCTCTTGATTCTTTTATGATTACAAGGTGTCAGTAGCTGTTATAAAAATTATGTTACAAGTACGAAGTATATCTGCACAAATACCTTTGCAACAAGTTCCCATGCAGAGGTGTTCTTTGTGCCTTTGCTGGCACGGTACATTTCTACTCTGTACTGACGGACCAGCAAAAGGTCTCGAACTGTGCTCTCAAAATTCATTTTACTCAAAATGACAGATGGAACCTTCTTTTCTCCTGAAAAGTACATCATTAACAAATTAAACCAGTTACATGTATGTATATACAGCTGTACATCTGGCGCTGAAACATAAGCTGAAATAAATATCAATTCAGTAACTATTACATAGTTTGTATTTCACCTGATGAGAAAACAACGAAAGCGGGGAAATAAAGTCACTGTAAATCATGGTTGCACATGCAATATATACAAAAGCAATAACAATTTTGACTCTAAGGCTGAAATCACATGTCAGGATCATTTAATACATCCCTTTGACAGTGCATTCACATAGTATATTTCAGTGTTTTACATGTACAAAATGAAATTTGGCATTTCGTCTGAAATGTGAGTTTTAGGGGCAGAAGAGTTGCAAAGAGCTGCGCCAGACGTCCGCTGTCATGTTGTTTTATCCAAACTGTTCTTTTTTTACCTAGCTGTGCAAAAATTGGGTACCAACAGGTTCAGTGCAAAGCTACATGTAGTAAAACTAATCACAAAGAACAGAACATTAATTTTCCTAAGTGCTTTATAGTCAACATAGCAGTTAATAATAACACAGTGTAAAGTAAATTTTGCGAATCTGCCAACCAACAGTTGGAGTCTTCCAGCTACAGTTGTAATCATACAGCTGTAGTCTGCCAAAATGCTCCAGAGAAGAAGCAATTTCCTAGTCTCCTGATGCTTTGCTGTAAATGCCCTCACAAGATTTTAACTAGGACAGAGTATCACATTCCTAGCGACACAGTATACCTGAACCAAGATGTTTTATAACACTCATTGTCTTGAAAACCTCTTTGGCAGCAAACAATGCATCTGGGCCATGAACAGTATAATAGTCCTGCAATTTGGGAGGAGAAAATGTTATTAAGGACATTTTTCAATATTACCGGGGACAAATTGTATGAGAACCTTCAGTGTGTAACCAGGAGTGTCAATAGAGGCCAGGTGTTGGAGATTTTCCCCGGTTACAATGAGCATGAATGCTGGCTACTTTCAAAAGAAACAAAAGGAAAGCAGAACCAAATGAATATCCTAGCTATACTTATAAACCGTAAAAATTCCGAAAATAAGCCCCGGGGCTTATATTTTTCAAAGGCCCTTTTTGAGGGGCTTATATTCGGATGGGCTTATCTACGGAGGGAAATTTGCGTTTCAAACTCGATAGGGCTAGCCTTATAGTTGGAAGTAAATTTACCATTTTTTCTTTTTTCTACTTTGTATTTGAGGGCAATTTTCCAAGTACAAGCCCCTGAGGGGCTTACATTTGGAGGGGCGATTTAACAGAGGGTTTTTTGCGTTACCGGTTGGGGGGGCTTATACATGGAGGGGCTTATTTTCGGAATTTTTCAGTATGTATGTTGTGGTTCAATTTTTTCCTTAGTTTAAATTTTCTTTTCTTTTGTTTTGTGGTATGTTAATGAATGAATATGAGTTTAGAACAAAGCAAAATAAAATTTATAATAAACAAAGGATAAAATAATTGAACTACAACACATATACCGGGCAACGTAAATTCTTAGTGACAGCCCTGAGCAGCACTGAGAAAGGCAAGGGATATAGGCCCCAGTCACTGTGGAGGACAAGATCAACAGTGATTCAGTAGTGGCTGCTTGAGGCATTCTCATATACTCACATCACATATTATCTGCACATGTACACAAATGTAAGGGTGCCATGGAATGCATGCAATACGTGTGCTATGAAGATGCTGTTCTGTGTTACATTATGCAATGTTATGTTGTGTTACATGTTAGTTAAACATGACTACGGTTGATTGAGTAAGCACAGGAACAATGAACAATAGCTTAGTGTCAGATGATATAGTCTATTGATTGTAATCGAAGCCATCCCCAATGGAAGTAGAATAAAGCCTTTCCAATCTTCATACTGGACTCCTGATAGTAGTCAACAGGGATATTTAACATTCTTTTGATTTCTTGTCTTGCAAAAACATGGAGCAGTTGCCACCCTGTCTCCTACACTGGAAATTTGAGGAAGAATTCATATAATTGCAGGGGTAAGCTATAAAACAAATTTCCAGAGCACAAGAGGTATTTTTCATTACATATGAAGCCTAGGTACAATGTAAATTGGCAACATGCTTAATTCTGACAAGTACTTCATGAAGGAAGTACTATATATTTTCCAAGAACAATAAGAGAGTGGAACATTTTGCCAAATGAGACATTTAATGCCTCTTCGTTGATGGCTTTTACAAACTACCTTTAATTTAGAGTATGATATTATTTGACTACTTTTATTTATTTATTTTTAATTGATTTATTGACCAATGGCGGCAAATTAATGGCAGATAGATAGATAGGGGGAGTGGGAGGTAATGAAAAGTCTAGCTATTTATGGGTGGAGGGGCGATAGGAGACAGTGACCAAGATCATCTGATCTACTGTGGAGCACTACAACATTAAACCATCTACTCACCGAGCGATCAAACACACGAAAAGTTGTCTCTGGTTTCTAATGAAATAAAGGAACAAAAAAGAGATGTCACATTTTCTAGAGCAAACACACGTACAGTTGTAGGCTTCGGGCAAGTTTACCTGAAGCTTAGCCGTTAAATAACTTACACAAAATTAAGCACGAGCATTATTAAATTATCTCGTACCTCAGGCAAGGAACGATAAAATGCAAGAAAGCCTTGTTCCGCAGCTCCATCTGCAAACGAAGCATAAAATTTACGCAATCAAAAGCAAAGAACAACAAAAGATTGGCTTAATCTATACGACATTACCGAGAGAAAACTGTTGACAAGGTTGCACAGCCATGATTTGTAATGAAAAAGTGTCGCTGATCGGGCCTTCTTGTCAAATATGGCGATCAAATCAAAATAAGTACACGTGAGCCACAAATTTGGCGCGCATCCGGGATCTGGCAAATCGATACATCTCGGTGAATCTCCGAAATATTTTCGCCAAATATTCGGAATCCGAAGATCTCGGCCGAGGACTGGAGACGTGAAAAATTCAAAATGTCGGCGGAAGAGGACACAGAGTTGAGAGATATGGTGGCCCAAACGCTTGAAAGCAAAGGAGTTCTTGGAAAAATCAGGGTAAGGAAATGTGTAGTTTTAGCAAAAGAAGAAGTGGAGGTAAAATCGTAGCAATCAATATTGGTTTAGGGTTTTAACGTCCGATTTCAATGACGCAACTGAAAGTGAATTTTTGTAGAAAATATTCAAGCTTAGAATTAACTGCCAGCCGGTTTTTATATTGTACACTACAGAGCCAGTAAAAAAGAATGAAATCGTTCGGTCTTCAATGAGGAATTATGTTCTGTTAAGTAAAGAAAATGTTCGCGCATAACTTTGGCCATGTCGTATAAGACTTTGAGTGGCAATGACAACCAATAATTGCAATGAGGTGGTTGATTTTAAATAGTTCTATTTCTATTTGTACAGTGACTGTGGGTATTTTGTTTTCATTTCTATTGATATTTTTTAGGCCCAGTTAAGAGCCAGTGTCTTTCTAGCATTAGAAGAACAAGAAGGAGCAGAGGTATGTATACTATTTAAGTTCTATTGTAGACACCTTCATTTTGTAGCTAGGGACACTTGATTCTTATTCTCAGTTTGCATAGTCAAGGCATTCTTAAAGATACAGGGGCGTGGCCAGCCCAGGCCTACAAATTTTTAGTTTCATCACTCTACCACGTGTAATAAACATTATGCATTGTTGGGGTGAGCTAAAATGCTTATATTAGCTGAAAGTGTTGGTGAGGTCAGTGTGTGCTAATCATGCGTGCAGTTTTCAGGATATGTGGAAATGAAAGTCAGCCAGGCCTACAGCTAGTCAAAAAGCTGGCTATGCCCCTGAGACATACCCATGTACACCAAAATACCACTGTAAAGATCACATACTTTTGTTCAGTTGTAAATTGTTTTAAAGTATGTGCTGGGATGTAGCTTAGGAATGCTAAGCTGCCTTATTATCATTATTCTAGCATGGCTTCTTACTGAACTGCACCTTCAAATTGTTCCTCCATGTCTTTCTTTACCAGAGGAATTTGAGCTGGTGTAAGCTCATTTTCAGCCAGCGAAATTCAACAGGAGCTGTTTCTTAGCTACATCCCTGTACCTGCAGTGTAAAAAATTTGATTTCACCAATAACATGTACAATTGTACATACAAATGTTATGGTTTTCATGATGTATTGCTTTTTTATCAGGGTAAAATACCACTGATGAATCCCGATCTGAAGAAGTTTTTGAATACAAGTGAAGGTCAGAAGCCTTATTTTTGTCCTCTTGATTAATCTATTATTTTGTTATGACTATGAAAGTTGTAATCCCGTCTGTAGCAGTAACAATTTCCCATAATGATAAAGTTCCTTTTTCCTTGGCGTTCATCATTTTGTTCTCCTTTGTTGCTGTTTATATTATACACTGTACACTGTAGGTCGTCTTGTTACTGGCTTGGTCAGAGAATTTCTGGAATATTTTGAGCTGGACTTCACCATTGCTGTTTTTGATCCTGAAACTAACTTTGTAAGTCATGCACTTAAATTGTCCTCCTTATTTTTTGTGAATTGACTTTAAATACCTTGAAAGAGTAACAAAGAACAAAATTCATGGACTTAAAATTATAACCAAATTCTATTTTGCAAAAATAATGTTGGAATGCAAGTCTATAGTACATTGTGCATTACCAGTTCCAAAGTACAATTTGTAAGTTGATGCTCGATCCCCACAAGAATTGTATACTTTTTTATCTGAAGAATCAATTCTTTTAGGTTTTCTTAGAGCACAACAGCTTTGATGTAACTACTTTTATGTGTCATTTCCAGAGTGACAAGTATACAGGAAGAAACAACCTTGCAAGAGAACTTAAACTACAAGATATTGATGGAAATTCCAACCAACCCTTACTGGCTGAAGTTATAAAGAGACTCTCACCCAGTACAAGTGGCGAGGTATTTGTTTTATAATCATGACTTTGAAACAAAGGGAAATAAACTTCAACTAAGACAAAATTGAAAACACAACGTATTGCGCATGTACATAATTTTATATGTTGTAGTTAGTTTTTTATCTCAGGTATTTTTATTTTTCCTTTGTTTCAACTTCATAAGCATACATTACCATACCAAAAAACAACAGAAAAACAAAAATTACCTGAGATAAAAATTAACTGCAACATATTTATACACTACCTATTAACACCACATAAAAGTACTTCCAAAGAGATTTCATTTGAATTGTCGCGCCATAGGATTTTGTCCACAGATGTAAAAGTTAGAACCACCTCAGAAACTCCATCATCAACTCTGGCAGTGAAATGGTTAACTAAACTTTCAGAGCAGAGAGCAGGGTAGACACATTCTGGTCAAGTCACTTAATTGGCCTCCCCTCAAATGGGGCATACATGTAGGTTCATATCTCAAAGTGAGTACTATATTTTGATATACACCTGTACTAAAAAGTACAGTATGAGCTGAGTCCATGTACAATGTTGGTTCTCTATTTGTCTTGCATAGAGAGGGTTTTTCTCTGGCTTCTCTGGTTTTAACATTTCCTCGAATTAAAACTAACATTACTAATTTTTAATTTGATTTTGGAAGCAAGAACTCCAATTAAATAACCCTGTTTCCTTTACACTGTATCAGTTAGGGCTAATGAAATAATTAAATCAATCAAACCTTCTGATTCATTGTCTGACAGTTAGTTCTTTTTTTTCACACCTTCTATAAAGATCTCTAAAGAGGTAGTCACATCACCAAGAAATAATGCACAGGAAAGTCCAAGAAGCACTAGCCCTCCAAACATGAAAGTATGTATTTGACTTTTGTCCTCAGCCAGATTTTGGGGATCAGTATTACTGTTAATGTAATAACCCACAAGAGTATATAGTGGGGATAAAAACCCTTGGTCTCTGGTTAAAAGTTCAAGCTTTGGATTTTCCTTTGAGTTCTTTTTTTTTCAAATTTGAACCACAACAGCTACATCTCCTACCACTCACACTCATCCTGGCTGTATCATTATAACTTGAATGGGTCAAGAATGATAAAGTACTAAAATTTTGTTTGATACGTCAGTTAATGTGCCGGGTGGCATTAACTAATGGACTGACTAAACATTACAATGAAAACAACAACTGAACTGTTTGTTACTGCATATAATTATTCTTAGGAGGATTCCATATGTCTGATCTGTGGCTCACCGGGACCCGGTTGTTCAAACGTCCACTGGGTAGGTCACTATCCAGGAGAAAAGTTTTAGGGAAATTAATTCATTGGACAGAGATTTATCTAGTGGATAGTATTATCCATGTTTTGAACAACTGGGGCCAGGCTGTTACTTATAAAAATGATAAAAAGCTCTGCTGCTTAAATAATGACAGAAATAACAATAAATATGAATTAAATGATGTTAATGATAAGAACAATATTATTATTATTTTTGTTGTTATTATTAGTAGTATTGTTATTATTATACTTATTATTGTTATTGTTATTATAATTTACTTTTACAGTTCTAATTTAATCTTTTCTAATACTTTGCACCTGCAAATATGTTGGTTTGCTACCCCCAAATTATTAAGAAATAATTTTTTCTAACTACACCTCAATGAAATCTTATCCTGTTCCCTTTTCAGCATAATTCAAACTAAGTGTAAATTTAGTGTTACTTCACATAACTACCTTCATATTGCCTGTAAAAGTTTAAATTTAAAAAAATAATAATTAACAATAATTTATTATTCCAGGAGTGCGCGTTGGACATGAGATGGTAAATAGCCAATGAGGCGCACAATGCTGAGTTGGCTATAATTATCCCATATCCAACAAGCGCAAGTGGAATAATTGTTGTATTAAAAACGCCTACAAAATATCGAGCATTCCTCCCGACTTTATTTTTAAAAACAACCGATTTTCAGCTCGTTTTTAATTTTGAGCAGATGCGTACGGTTACCATATTTGGAGAGTATGGTTACCATGATAGCTAAGCCAATCAGAAAATTGTATTATCCAATGATTCAATTTTTAATAGTAATACTTATAAATAAAGACTGTAGTAATAAAAGTGAAATAGACTACATTTTACTTAAATTAGAGAATGAAAGTAAAGTAATGCAAAATGAAAACATAAATGCACACATACACTGTATTTATTTATTATCTTTGTGTATGTTCCTAGACCTTGCTATCCAGTTGAATTGTTATTTATAGACAAAAGCCTATTAAAGTATTCTTTGTTAAAGGTTGATGAAGACTTTTCAGATGTTGGTGATCTTACTTCAGACACTGCAAGTGCTGATGATGATAGCAGGGTATTAAAAATAATAATATTGAATCATTAAATTTCATTAAAATTTTGACTGTGTGATAAAAATAAATAATTATAATGTCATTTGCTAGCAAAGAAAAAAGTCAGTTAATATTCACCAAGTTAAAAATAACTCATAATATAATCTTGTGTTTTGTTTACATTGTACGTACTTCTAAAGACTCTTTAAAAATGCTTGTGTCACAAACTACTTATATGAAAGAAGGATTTGAAAGTTAAAATAATTTTTGATATGTGTCCATATAATTAATGTAAAATTGTTATAAAGGATGATGTATAATGAATAGCAGTACTGAAAGAAAACTTTAGTTAACATACATGCACATACAGTAAGTAGGTGGTATATGATCTTAATTCCAGGTGAGGGTAGTCTTGCACATGCCAGTTTATTTTGAGTCAAAGGTGTGAGATATATATCCTGAGATTTTCAGCATATTTCCTTGAGGAACCAATCATATCTAAAGATTTTTCAAAGAGTTCTGAAGTCATTCCGAAGATTTCTGAGGTTCCCAGTTCCAGTGCTTCCCTTCTAAAATTATTGTAGATTTTTGGGGAAAGTATGATCATTCAAAGGGACTCAATTTATGTGTATTTTTGAAAATGTGTCAGTAACTAATGGTAATAGGACTGAGTGGAGTCCAATTCGGACTGTAATCATATGAGTGATTAACAAGACTGGCAACCGCATTTAGTGGGAGTTTGATTTGTGCAAATCATGAGTATGATTACAGACCGAATTGGACAACACAAAGTTCTGTTACCAATAATTACTCATGACTATAACAAAATTTAAACACTCGAAATTCTGAGGGAGTTTTCCTAGCAGTGAAAAGAAGCCATTTAAGTGTGCACTTAATGACGTGTGCTGTCCAATTACTTAGGCATGATGCACACTGTCCTATTACACTGTCTCGTTAGTGGTGAAATCCGGACAGTTGATAACCGATCAGATTTGAGAATTTTGTTAGAGTTATGATTAAGGTGGAAATATCTCAGTTTTTCTGCCAGATTTGAGGTCCACAGGCATACATCGTAAGCTAGTGCGAGATAAAAATTTTCACTCCTCCACAGCTGCCCTCGAAAGCTCCAACTGCAAGTTCTATTAATAATTAGGCGAAAAAGTGTTGGGACCATGCATACACTATATAATTTCTGCTTGACCTTGTATCTAAATTTGCCGAATGTAGTTAGGTGATGTATATGTTCAGTGTTTAATATTATTTTTGTCTTTAACAGCCAACTAGTCCAAGACCCAGCAAGATTCCTCAAAGAGTAAGAGATGAAAAATCAAACAAGTCTGACAAAAGTGAAATACTGAATTCAGGTAAAGAGCAGAATTCACTGTCAAATTCAAGAAAAGACAAGAATGGAAAAAGGTACATATTTGTTTTTAGCCCTTGCAAAATTTATAAGTATATTTGCTTTGAGTGTTATGACTCACATTATTTTTATCCTTGAATTCATAATTATTTGCTTGTATTTTTAATAACCTGTTGCAGAAGTCCAGATGTAACCATTGGCAGTGATGATGGCGATGACATATTTGGTGATTCACCATTAAGAACAAAGTAAGTATAGTTATAGAAGTTTTCATCTGCTAGTGTGGAAAATGGAGCTGGGGTGGGCCTTCAACTTTGACTTTTACCCAACAGAAGTTAGAAATAACAATAATTATTATGGGAAAATCCCAACATCTCACTTCATTTTGAATTCATATTTAGATCTTGGATTTTTTCTCTTGCAGAGAAGATGATAAAAAGGAGAAAAAGGCATTGTCATTTCAGTCAGGTGGGGAAAGAGGACTAAAAAATTCTGAAAATAAACCGGCTGATAAAAATAAAAAAAATAAAACAAAATGCAACAGACACAACATCAAGATCAGTAAGTTGTAATCACTAGATAATAAAAACAGAGTGACATGTGAAAATAACATTGAAGTAGAAATCAACAGAATAGTAGCAAATTGTATTTGTCACATAATATCTACCTAAATATAAGTTTCTTTTATTAACTACCGGTAACTGTTATTTTTTCCTGCTTAGAATCCAAGTCTGCTGGCGGACTGTCTTCTCTTAAGGGTGCTCCATCACTAGGCAACAGTGGGCTGGGTTCATTAAAAGGAGTGCCGCCATTACCTGGCATGAATAGCAACAACAATACTAGAGGTATGCATAGTAAAAACTACATGTATGCATGTAAATTTTCTGTCAAGTGTTTCTTTCTCGCTAATATTAAATAGACCTTTGGAAAAGCACTTACAGTGTAACTACCATCAGACATGCCACTGCATACAGCATATCATATTTACCAAACATGGATATATATTGCTTAACCTGAACTGGTAATGACATTTTCAATTTAGGGGATCTTATTATCCCACACTGTATATCATAAGTTTACCAAGTGTGGATATATTTAACAATAATTGTATTCCACAAGTGCGTGTTGGATATGAGATGGTCCAGGGCTGTCTCTAAAATTTCAAGTTGCCGAGTATATGCAATTAGTAGAAGGGAATTGTACGGGGAGGAAGTTCTTTTGGTTCTGTTTTCCTTTTGTTTCCTATGAAAGTAACCGGGGCTCACGCTCATAGTAGCTGGGGAACATCGCCGAGCCCCCCGGCTCTTATTGAGAGCCCTGTGGTAGATAGCCAACGAGGTGTAGCGCCGAGTCGGCTATAATCATTGTCATATCCAAAACAAGCAAAGTGGAATAATGATTATTGCTTTATTAAAAACGCGATTTTCAGCTTGTTTTTAATTTTGAGCAGAGGCATACAGTTACCATATTTGGAGAGCATGGTACATGTATAATGGCTCATATACCATGATGGCTAAGCCAATCAGAGCTCTGAAATTGCATTATCCAATGATTCAGTTTTTAATAATAATGCTTAGCCTGGACTGGATAATTATAGCATTTTCCAAACTAGGAGAATGAGATATTATTTATCCCACACTAGCGATATATCATGCTTACCAAACATAGATATTTAACAATTATTCCTCGAGCCTGAACAGGCTATTGACTGAGAGGCCATGAGGGCGAGAAGAATAATTGTTTTAGTAAAATCCAACTAGTTGGTCAAAAATAGCGAGAATAAAAAAATTTTTGCTGCTTAAAGCTAGACTTTAATCCTTTTTTGCTGTCAAAAAGCTGGCGCTTTTCGCTACTAGTGGGCTATAACATATAGCCTAGTAGTGGCTCAACCAATCAGAATGCAGCATTGATAATAGGCCACTAGTTGGATTTTACTAAAAATTATTATTGCTTAACCTGGAGTGGATAGTTAAAATTGAGTTGGACTTTTGATATTTTTCCTGTGAGAGTTGTTGAAACAATAATGCTTCCTTGCATTTTTCCATAAACAAAAATTGCCTGCAACAACTTGGTTTTTGCAGACCTCATCCCTTCCCTTCCCCACCAGGGCACCTATAAAAGGGCATGAATAAAGGAAGCTAGTCAAAAGAATTAGCCATAGCCATTGAAGTAAAGTATTTATTACAGGAAAAAACCTGTACATTCTAACATCATTTTTTGTGTCTATATTATTTTGGTAGAAGACTTCACAAAATCACCGAATTGGCAGGATTTGGCTGAAATTGACAGCAGGATCAGCAAACTTGGATTTGGTATGCGACATCAAGCTATTGAATAGAAAGTTAGCAGAGAGAAATGATTTTCCTGTGAGGCAGTAAGCTTGTTGATCTAGTGCTCTCACATTCATCTGTTTCACTGGCATTTATTTTCATATATTCACAGTAAGGAATATTTTAGGTTCATCATTGGTTCTCTAACTACAGTTTAACCATGGCAGGGTTAGCTCAGTCGGTAAAGTGTTTGACTACAGAGCAGTAGGTCGCGGGTTCTATTCACAGGGCCAGACCAATGCTCAGGGACTTAAAATAACTGAGAAATGAAGGTACTCCCTTTGCAATACAAGCGGTTAGACCTTCGGGTGGTTTGGATGACCACGTAAAATGGCGGTCCCATCTCTAGTTGGAGAGTGACATAAGAATAGTGTCCCCAATGAGTACTTTCGTGCTGAATACCTTGACATTCAAATAAAGTGCATTTTATTCTTTTTTTTTTTCAAGGTCCTAATCAATTCAGAAATAAAATGACCTCATAAACATAGGATTACATTATTTATTTTAACTTTACAATGACAGTTTTTAACTCCGTTACAGGCGCAAAAATGGATGGGGTGGGGTGGGGAAGAGAGAGAAAAGCACGATGGGGAAAGAGAAAGGATTTATTTCTCTTTCCAATAGACCCCTTCCTTCTTCCCACCCTCCCCTCCCCTTTCAAAACCTGCCACTCAAGCTACTCCCAGGCCCAATCCCCTCCCTACTACTACCTAATGATTATGTGTGCTTAGAGAGCACAGTCCAGTAGTGGATGCCCCAGATGAGGATAAAAGTACCTAGAATAAAAACCGCAAGTAAGCAAATAACAATCTAAGTTTTTCCGCTTGCCAGATATCCCTGATGAAGAAAAAAATGGCGAAGCAGCTGATTACAATGATGATTACGAAGACGACTTTAATCCAACAAGGTATAGATGTGTAATGGTATTTGCATTGCAAGGTGTTTGTGGACAGGAAGTGTTAATTTTAACTGAATACGTGTCCTTCACCTTTTCTTTTGAAACAGTGATATAAGCATTCCTGAAGACATTGATGAGCAGCTGTCACTTAGTAGTTTCCACAGCGGAAGTGCCAAGGTTTGTCGTTCGAAGTTTGTCATCAAGGTGTCACCATAATCAATGTCATTTGAGAGATTTAGAGTCACACTTACAGCAAACCACAGACGTCAGCTTAAAGTTGAGAATTTCCCTAATTAGAAAAAGTGACCATAAATGTGACCGTTCCCAAGATAACATTCTTCTAACGGTAACCTGATTAACATTAGTTTTAGTTTGGAAATATGGACTTGTAAAAGATAAAAAATAATGTTGCTAGTGCAACGAGCGAGGGGCATAACGAATTTTGAATAAATTTAGGGTTTTTTTCCCGAGAATATTGCTATATTGAAAAAGCATCGGTATGGACTTTACTTTCTTTTCAGCATCTCGCCTCCAAATGTTAAGGTAGGGAATTAGAACAAGACCTATGCTTTCCACAGTTCTCTTGTGAGTCACGCCACACGACCGTGTTGTTCAGAGGCCTTCAAAAAAATGCGTGGGTTAGTTTTCCACCTGCTTTGAGATTGCTTAGGTTGCCATCGCTATAGACAGGTCTATTATCGAGTTATTGGCAAAAAGAAAAAAAAAATCTCTCACTACTTATTAGGATTGGGCCGATGGGGCCGTGGCCACCCCTTTTCCTTTGAAATTTTGTATTATTTTTATAGAATTCCTTCTCAGAAAAATAAAAAGTATCTAGGATAGAGCTGTTAAGTGTCCCGGCCACCCCTTGCTGAATTTTCTGGATCCGCCCCTTAAAAGCCAGAGCCGTTGCTCGAAAGAGTTTTCCCGCGCTTTGCGTCAGCTACATTTTTTGCTTTGAGGTCTGATTGGTTCATTTTTATTTCTGCGTCGTCTTGATTGGCTGTAAAGTTTGTGTTCGTTGGTTGGTTGGTTTGCGTTGCTTTGCTATTTATTTTACAAATTTGAAATCGTCCCAACGTAATATCCATACATTGTGGCTTGTTTTCTCATTTTTACTCTAGTTGGATGACCTTCTCACCACAGATCGGACAGTTTCCCAAGCAAGTGGCGCAGATCTAGACTTTGCAGAGGATGTATTAAACTTTTGAGAGATAAACATGCGTGTTGTACAGCGTGGATCAATTGTGTGCAGATATAAACATTTATTTACTATTTCAAAAAGTGAAACTGTACATTGAATTATTTTAACCGGAAAGAGTATAAACAGTAAGACCTTGAACAGTGCTTTTATTTGGAATAGTTGGAAAACAGAAGCTGAGGTGTGATGTTCTAGACGTAATAGGTCACGCGTGTCTTAGCCTGCTAGCATGGCGGTTTTGTCGAGCCGGGCGCACGAGCGGCGAAGCCGCAGGCCGCGAAATTCTCCTCGCGGTTTCTCTGCCCTCGCCCGCCTTTATTACTTAGTGCGCCCAACCAACTACGCGTGTCCAGAACTTATGCACTCCGTGTAACTTTCGTTATTTGAAAGCAACCTTGAAGATCCTTCTTGATACAGGGCCGTAGCTAGTAAGAGTTAAAACGAGGCACAAATTTAAAAAAAAAAACGTTAAGAAGTTGAATGAGACTGATTTTTCTGAAATAAAACCTGAAACAGTCTCTCAAAGCTTTTAGTTTTCATTATTTTCTTGAGAGAGTTGCTCGCGCCTTCGGCGATCGTAGATCTTGTCTTGTCCATGCCGCCAAAGTCTGGCTTCGGCCCAAGGGTATCTTGCTATATGACGAGAACAAGGTAGACGGCAATCGATACGAACGAATCAGCACGGTACAACTATTGAACTAACAGGAAGACAGTGAATGACACCCTACAATACAATCAATTTATGGCCGAAATACGACACTGGCTAAACCTATGACATAAGCCAGATCAACTCTCCAGGGGCAATAGAGAGGAGAAGTCCTTACGGCACGTGGCCATGGTTGCAAAATTTTTGGATGACAACAAACCGTTGTTTTAGGAAACCTCACAAGTGAAAAATAAGCGTGTTATTTACCTGTCCCTCGGGGGTATGTGATCACTTGGTGCCGCAGGTGAATATATCACATACCGCCCACGTTCCAGGTAAATAACCCGTACAGATATGCGTTTAAGGGATGGACCATTAGAAAACTTATGGGGGGGGTGGGGGGGCGGGCGAAGTACAAAAAAAAAATTCGCGCAAGGCAAAATTAAATGAGAAAAAATTCATGCATACGGCCTAAAAAAAATTCATACAAGGAATTTGATAACGAAAAAAAATTCCCCACCCTCCCCATAACTTTTCTAATTGTCCGTCCCTAACTAGGAGCCAAAGTTAACACTAACAGTGAAGGGTGTCTCTCACCTCTGTCACAACCCTGACAGGAGAGGCTTTCGGCTTCCGTAAGTCATAAATACGATAACAAGGAAAGTAATTTTTACTATTAAAATTTTTGTCGTTCTCGCATTCACGAGGACATTTAAGCCGTCTTTGGCCACCCTCAAGCAGAAATTTTCTAAAATAAAACGCATTACATATCGCCGATGCAGGTTTGAAATGACAACGCCTTTCTATGCTTTTCGCTTTTGCTATCGATTTTGAAATCGTACCTAACATGGCATCAAAATTGCAGAAATAATTGCACTGAAAATCACTCGAGTAAACGAGCCTTTTAAGTGCCGAAGTGCGCGTATCTTGTACTTGTCAATGAGTTCTCTGGCATGAATTGCAATTATCATTAATTGCCCATAGGAGTGCTATTTTCAAGAGAAGGAAGCAAAACTTTGGGATGCCTTAACCAGAGCAACAAACTGTACATATTCCAGTAGGATTTTTTCCCCATCTTACTGACAAGTGTAAGTAACACTTTAGATGTCTGCCCAAAAAGAGATTTGTACAAGGGTCTTGTACGTTGAAAGATGACTTGGCAAAATGTAAAAAACAAAAAACTCTTCGAAAGCATACTAGGTCTAGCTAAATAAAAATAACACGTACAATAAACAAAAAATTTCATATTACTCATTCTACTGAAAATAGACTCGGTTTTATTGCTGTTTTAGTGGAAACGTTTTCCGATAGTGTTATAAGTTCCGTAGAACATAAGAACACGTAATTTGCAATATTGACAAAACTAGACAGCCGCGACACGGCGCTTTAAAGTAGTTGCAAACGGTCTTCCCCCCGCCACCCCCCTCTTTTATAAAGTGTCTAAAATCGATCGCAACGGGGAACCTTTTTTCGGGAGAAAAAATATTTGGTAAAACTTTTAGGATCATTGGATCGATTAGCTGGAATGAAGTACTGGCGGGTCATGATGGAACAAGATTTTCATTGGCATTTCGGGTCAATTTTCGGGTCAATGGTTGTTTGCTTTTTTCTCCGATCCGGCCTGATTGACTGAGTCGGCTCATTCGGGTATGGTTTGAAATGTCTCTTTCCCCTGCACAAGTTAGATGTCAAAGTTGTCAATGGCCATTATACAACTGACGACCTCACAAGCGGTACAAGGGACGTGGATCCAAGCGGCCGGTTTAGGGGAGAATTGTCGATGTTGAATATTTTGTTTTGTGACTATTTAGATCTTGCAGGGGACGAGGATTTTCAAAACTAACTTTCTTGCATTCTTCCCATGGTATTATTAAGGCTTTTGCTGAAAACAGAGAAAGCGTGAAAAAATATGACGTAGAATTGTTATACAGGAAATTGAATTTTTAAATAAGCGCCTTCCAGATAAAAACAAAACCGCACTGACGGTTAGAAAATGTAACCGACAAGTGCAACCGCCGTCCTAAGAGTGAATTTGGTTCTTATCACATGGACGCATATAACCGGATCCTGGACAGTTAAGTGAACGATAAGCAACTGACCATGGGTAGTACCTGTTGCTACACCTTCGTTGACGAGTTATGGGAACGTATCGTGGCATTTTGCCACCCAGGAAAGGAAGAAGTAAGGACAGAACGCAACAACTAACTTTTGGTTAAAAAATAGATTAAGCAACAATAACGAAAACGTAAAGTTTAAATCATTTAATAAAATTACGCAATAGTATCACGAGTACCCGCATAGGACAGTCATTTCAAGGCGGGTAGATAGCTTAACAGCACATGATACAAAGTTACTGATAACAAAAAGATTCCACACTGGATGAGGCTAACTTCAGAAGCACAGTACAAATCAAAGCTATTTTCTTAACATGTACATGTATTATAAAGTAAAATATCGATACGATACCGAAAAATGTTAAAGATACGAAACGTCTCAAATGGCCTTCAATAAATTGGCTTTTTGTTATTTATTTGCATGGTCAGTAACTGAAAATGGCCAATATAATGATTTTGCAGGAAGTAAATCATTACAAGCAGTGGTCCCCTTTAAAACGATACAAACACCTGTATCTTTCTATCCTTCCGTAGCGAAGTTAATGGGAGAGAAGCGAGCCTCCCTTTGGGTACCTGCGGACGCAGCCTTTAGGTCTGAAGGCTCGCGAATTATTAGAATTAGGACAAAATGCCCGTGAAATTATTCCCTAATTCCACTCGAATCGTCATCATTTGATTAGACATATTTACTACAACTTTATTGTAAACGGTTAGCTTCTTTCATGCCACAGAATGTTAGGGAGTTCTTGGCAAAAAGAGGCATTTTATAGACCGTAACAAAAGCCAAAGGCTGTAGCTGATTTAATTTTATAGTGGCATATTGCATCAATTACATAAATGTGACTTATACTAGCAAAAAAATTTGTTACTCACTTAGATCATCACTGTTTTCCTCCTCCTCGGAATCATCGAAGACGATACTTAAGGAGGAGTTGGATTCAAGAGCCTGGAAAAGGGAGGCAGCACCAGAATCTCCAATATCGTTACTACGCAAATCCAAATTAGTTAAGGAGGAGCTGGATTCAAGAGCCTGGGAAAAGGAAGCAGCACCAGAATCTCCAATGTCGTTCCTACTCAAATCCAAATTAGTCAAGGAGGAGTTGGACTCAAGAACCTGGGAAAGGGAAGCAGCACCAACATCTCCAATAACGTTGCAACTCAAATCCAAATTAGTTAAAGAGGAGTTGGATGCGAGAGCTTGGGAAAGGGAAGCAACACCAGAATCATCAAGGGCGCTCATACTCAAATTCAAATTTGTTAAGGATGAGTTGGCTACAAGAGCCTGGGAAAGGGAAGATGCACGAGAATGATTAATGTAGGTCTTACTTAGATCTAACTTAGTTAACTTAAGGTACATTCCCAAGGTATGAGCTAAACTTTTGGACTGCAAAATACAGTCCAAAGCGAACTGAAAATGTCTTGCAGTGTCTTCATCAGAATGACCTACTGAATTAATATTTGCAGCCAAACTTTCTATAAGAGACTCTGCCTTTCTCTTGTTCGTGCAGTCTAAAATTCCAATCATGAATAAGAAGACTTGCTTTAGTTCGCCTTTAAATCCAAATTCAGTTACTACTGAGTCACAATTAACACTACCGTCAAGAATGCGGCAAGCAAGATAATATCCAGAAAAGAACTCCTGGAAGCTTTTGTGGAGAAATGCGTAACGCACAAGACCTTTCCTCTTACTGCCAATTTCCTGAAGAGAGCAAAACCCAAACTTGGATAAGACAGAGAAGTTACCGCCAAATTCGTTTTCTTCAAAGGATAACGCTCCTTTTTGAAGAGACAGCAACGCGACGCGTCCCAGATGCATTAAATCATCCTTGTACTCGCCCATTAGGTCTTCGGCCTTCTTCAATAATCCTTGCTTTCTTTCGTATCGTTTCAAAACACAGAGGACAATCTCGATGTACAACTGAGTCCTGCTCGTTGGAAAATTGCCCTCAAAATCCTCACAAAGAATGCAGAGTAAAGTTACGTTCAAGGGGTTTTTTGTCAAGTCATCTAAGTCTTTGGGCTCATCCAAACCCCAAATCTTTGCTATCAAAATCTCGGCTAATTCCTGCTTGTTGATGTTTTTGAAGTACGCACGAATAAAACACTTTGCGGCTTCTTTGGTGAACCCTACAATTTCCCACAGAGTGTGGCAGTACCTCCTCAGTTTCCTTCCCATCTCATGACGAGATGTGAGTACAATGTAACAATCAGAGAGTTCTTTACCCTCAACAAGGTCAAAGATTGTTTGGAAATTACTGGGACCCATTTCATCCAATCCATCAAGTACTAATAAAATTTTAGACTGATTTTCACGAACGAATTTGAAAAAACGCGTTTTAGCTTCTTTGTCAATTTCCGCAGGAAGAATTTGATCATCGATAGCTTCCCAGATGTCGGATTTGATCTCACTACATTTCAGAAGCAATAGGACTTCAATCTCTGGAAAAGACGAGTCCGATTCTTCCTGCTTGATTGCCCAATCATAAGCTAGTTTTTGACAGTACGTGCTTTTTCCCATGCCAGGATCTCCTTCAATCAAGACTCTTCGTGGTCTTTGGCATTTCGCGTGCTTCTTAAAGATAGCAGTCATATTGGTTACTTCACTAGTAAGTTCTCCTAGAGTTTTTTCTTTGGTCAGGATCTTTAACTTGGTAAACATTTCATCCAGATCAAAAGTGAAATCTTCACACCATGGAACGGGCAGAAGACGTTGTTCACGTGTCTCGTAGAGCTGACGGATCTTTTCTACAATGTCGGTTGGGAATGGAAAACCTTTAAAAAATGTAAAAAATGTACGGAGCTTTTAGTTGTAGTCCGAGCATTTTTGTAATCTAACCTGTTACTAATTGCAACAGAAGAACTGTCATCATTAATTATCTGCAAATAAACATACTAAACATCTCTAAAGATCTTAACATTGGAAAACCTCCAAATAGGGGCCACTGCTAACTCCCTCTCGCCTATAGAATGAAACCGGGAGTGGCTAAGTGGCCAAGAAACATACTGATTACATGTTCTGTGACTTCTTTCTTTAGTGCTCGGTTCATATCATCGAATTTTACTTTTGGTAGTTATTTAAGCCATCTTCCTGTTCGAAACAGTGGAAAAGTGCATTGATAGTAATTACGAATAAGGCCCCGTTTATATGGGAAAACTTGTCCCGGGCAGAAGGGTCACCGCCCGGCTTTAGCGAGCGTTTACATGCGAAAACAATCTCCACCCAGAGCTCTTCTGCGCATGTAGAGGAGAGAGATCAAGAGCTCTAGGAACCCATTCTCGTCCCCAGAGCCACTTGGCTTAATTTGTAACCGACCAGTGGTTTCCCTACCACGTGACCAAGAAACGACGGGCTCTGGGGACGAGAATGTAGGGAACCCTGGAGCAAGATTGTCTCTGATTGGTTTCAGCAAAAAACAATAAAAGTGTTTCTGATTGGTCCATTCAAGTTTGCACGAGAGCGGTTGAAGTTGAAGTAAACACGACCGGTTGATTCTTGATTTCGGCGATTCCAAAACAAAATTTGAACGACTAATTAGGCAGAATTGCTGGATTTTCCAATTTTCAAAGAAAATAGCTTAGCTACATGCCGGAAATTGAACCAGAAAAAGATTTGAAAGCGAAAAAATAAAATAAAACTGCACCGACATCTTTGCCAGCTATAATTTATGAAGTATGACGTTACTGATTTTTCTTTGACTTCCACGTTATAGTATTCACACGAAGTAGCCGAGTATGAATGAAAACTTGAGCTTTCTGTCGTAAATTGCCCAAAACAGACTTGGAAGAAAAAAACATGCGTGTACAATGCGACTAGATATTTATAGCTGTCTTCTTTTCCCACGATATCGCATTTCAAAGCAGCTTCGCTGAAGTGTTAATGTTCATGAACAAACATAAATAAAAGGACGCTAAATTCATATTTTGGAAAGTTTTATTAGAATTTGGATACGTTTATCTGAACAAGCCATTCGGGTTTCACTTACCGCCTCGTGAAGTAGCCAGTCCACAGAACTATTTAATCAACTGTCAAGCATATGCAAACTTCAAGTCTCAAATCTGTGATTGGGAACGTTTAACGGTATTTTCTTAGCAGCTACCACAAGAGCCTTGGATACCTGAAAATTCTTCAAGGCCGTTAACTGAATTTCTTCAGTTCTAACACCGAAGCAGCACAAGACCTGCAAAACTTTCGCGATGAAGTAAATATAAAAGAAGCAAAAAGTTTTGGTTGGATCAAAAGCATGCGCTGTGAGGCCGAAATACCCAGATTTTGGCTACTCCAGCGCAGAGTTTCCCAGAGCTTACGCGCGCATTTTCAAACCCGTAAGCACTGGGGTCGAGAATGATGCGAAAAAAATTAGACCACTTTGTCCGAGCAAACAGCTCTCACGCATGCTCTGCTTGAGGCAAGCCAAAGTTTCTATATGGAGTAAGGTCTACCATCACAAAAGAGTGACCTGGCTAGTCGGGTCTCAAATCAAGGTAGATAACTCACTTGTTTATTAGCCATTTTGAGGTAACGCTCAAGACTGGGTGAGTGTCGTACTGAAGAATTTTGAAGTTCGACACGACACCAACCCAGTCTCTCGCGCCGCGTGAAAACGGCCGACATCCTTTTTCTAGTCACATATCAATCGCTACCCCAGAAAGAATGCCTCCTTTCTCTTTTGCATTTTCTTCAAGGAACGTGAATATGACCAATTTTTAAGGAAACAGCTACCAGAAATCAGTCATATTAATTGAAAGAAGCGAAAAAACAACTAAGCAGATAATCGGGTTTAATGATATTCTTCCAATCTCGTTTTTAGGGTGCTTCCTCTTTCCAAAACCTGAAGCGAAGCAAACCAATCTTTGGGTGAAGGGTGCTTAAGCAGAAATGTTGTCCCCACGGTGATCCAGTTTGGACAGAAATTTTTCTTCAAGCCTAATATAGGAAATCGAGCCTAAGCCTAATACTGTAAACATAAAACTTTAAACTCGATGTTAGAATTTTTTTGTCGCTCAGAATGAGGCCACTTGCATCCGGGACCCTTTTGTACCTGCCACCTCAGCTAGCGAGACGTCATTTCAGGTCTGTTTGCGGGATAATTTTTTCTTAATCACCCAACCCCTAAGTTTAAGACTTCTAAAGGTAAGTAGAGAATTAAAGATTCCTTTGTCATGGCATAAAGTTTAAAGGTTAAAGTTAATGCTTTTTTAAAGGTATATGAAATAAAGCTTTGCTTTTAGTCTTTTGGCCAAATCCACATATTACAGACTTAGATGTTATGAGCAAAATACCATAGTAGCATAGGAATGAGTTCACATTAAATTTATATCCACAGGCCAAACGGGTACGCAATGCATTAATAAAAAGGGTGACCTGCGCGCGCAGTTATTACATACCACAACGAAATTCTTAAATTGTTCGTATAGAGTGTTTTCACTCACGTGGCCAGTATCTATGCAAATTTATTGGAACAAAAGAAAGCGTTTGCATAAGAAAAGAGTTCAACTCCCACAGGATTGGTTTGGGACACCAACATGGCCGCCGTTTCATTGTTTTGGGACACCAATATGGCCGCCGTGACGTCATGTGAAAACACTTTATAGGTAATCATAAGATTTCGAGTGCAATTTGGGATAAATCAGCACAAGTAAATTTTTCAAAGACTAACCAAATTGCACGAGCCCGTAGCGCTTAGGGCGAGAGTGTGGTCTTTGAAAAATTTACGAGTGCTGATTTATCCTAAATTGCACGAGAAAAATCATGTGATTACTTGTTGCATACATGCAAAAATTTGAGTGGCTTTTCCTCTTGTACGTCAGTGTCACCGCTCCCTGTTCTCGCCTAAAAATGACAACCTCGATCAAGATTGGTCAAAAGTTTGACAGGTGAATTGATGGATAAAAACGTAGCAGCTAGAAATTTGTTTACCGAGAACTGAAGCCTTTTGTCATTTTACGCTTTTAACTTTTCATATTCTTCCACTGCCGCCATGGAAAGAAATACAACTGCTATCAAGATTCCTTTGATATTCAAAGCTGCTGTTTTGTTTATTTGGGTTTTGGTTGAGGAAAGCGTTGCAACGAGGGTTTCATTGATGGCTGTCTTTGTTGTTCATGCATGCTAGTTAACAGCAGAGTGAGAAGGAGAAAACTAAAGCGTTCCTAACCTCACTTAATAGCTTTCAGGAGTTGCATCTCGGGTGAGTTTGGGTAGTATTGCATTTTTTGTCTCGTTTAACGGAGGGCGTAATTATTTCAAGTTTCTTATGGTGACTCGTAAGATAAATTTGAGACGATGTATGGCCTCGTGTTTATAATACACAAGCTTTAAAATAGTTTTCCGACTGTAAAGGAAAAGGAGAAGTATTAAAGAAAGTTACTTATTTGTTGTACTGCCTGCAAAAAGAGGGCTCTCTAAGCGGGTATGTTCATCTAGTGTTCTTCTCCAAACGCGAAGCCGGCTAAAATAAAACAAGGTTTTAAAAAAGATTTTCCGCAACATTTCAATTACATTACTTTCTCCACTGAATGAAATTTAATTTTGTTTCAAGAGATTGTTCATGTGTTGATTGTCAGTCAGGAATCTTGCATTTTTCTATTTGGCTTTTGTTTCTTCTGGTTTCTTTCTTGGAGTGCGGGTCAAAATGCTGCATGAATGAAGATGAAATCAGAATTGCTTTATAAATTATTATGGTTACATGGCTTCTGATTTACGTCTCGGTTTGCACATTCTTCATTCTCACCGAAAATGAGTACATAAACTCACCTGAAGCTGACAACCAATTTAATTTCAGCTTTTTGCACTAAGGAAAAAAATTCAACTTTCTGCACTGTTTGGGATTAATTGACGTGCCCTCAGCCAATAAGTGTGCTGAAATTTTTGCATGTATATTATTAGACAAAGAAAAATATTTTCGATTCGGTTTTTTTTAAGTGTAAGTTTTGCTTTTCAAGATTTGAAGTCACTGAAAAGTTATTTTCTCCTTAAAATAAAAGGACCAAGTCATGTTTTCTGCTTTGGGCCCTCTTCAAAAAGGACCTAAAATGTGCTCTACGATAAGCTTGTTTTTTCAACCTCGTCCCCAGGACTTTTCCCTGGGGACGAGGTTGTTGCCTTTAATTTCTGCTTAATTCTTAGATTTGTAGATTTTGAGGTTACCTGCATGGTCCTCAGTCGAGCTTGGGGAAGGCTGGCAAGAAGATGGAACAGTTCCATCTATCGTGGTCTCCGACAATCTCTGGACGTTTGATATATCATCTGGATAAAAATAAGAGGAACAAGGACTGTTACAGAACTCAGGGTTTTGGTTGTCTAGTTTGTGAGTACGAAAATTTAAGTGTAAACCGGACCAATATGTGAACAACTAAGTGCAATTAGCTGCATTAAAAGATGCGACGGGTCTTTCCCTTCAGCCAAAAAGTTTTAGGTGATCTGGAGTAATTCTTCAAAGATGAGAGACTGGCATGAACTTTAAAATTAGCTGCTTTCATAAACGGCCTTGGTCATAGAGCTTAAATTAAAATACTATAAATGAACAATTGACATTCATACCATGAATACAGCTGGTCATCTTGTGAACAATGTCTTTTGTCTGTTTCGCCCAGTTGTATTTCTCGTCGTACGATTTGCGCAAAGCCTTTACTTCTTCAAGTTGAGTTTTCTTGTCCTTGGCCCATATTTTCTTGATGGCTGCGGTCCAATCTGTGGGGTCCTTTGCGCTTACAACAAATGACAAACCAAATGGTACACTGCTCAGTGCTTCTGCAAACCCCGAGTTGCGACTGACGAGCACAGGAAGCCCAGCTGACATAGCCTCAAGTCCGGTCAATCCAAAGCCCTCTGTTCTCGAAGGCAGGACTACAAGATCAACTTGTTGAAAGATTCGCTTTAATTTCTCTCGGTCTTCAACAAATTTTTTGATCCTCAAGCGCTCTGCTGGAACACCACATCTTTTAAACCGCTCCGCTATTTCTTCCTGTTCTCCATCTTTTGCTCCAACAAAACAGAGAGTAGTATCTTGTAACGCAGCAACCGCTTTCCCAGCAATGTCAAATCCCTTTAGTTCGAAATCTTCTGCGTCCCCTCGACCAAACACTAAGACACAGCGGTGTTTTCTTTCTTCCATGGTCTGACTAACCCCGATAAATTCTTCAAATATCCCAGGAGTAAAGTCTACTACATGTTTATCGACTTTTTGGCACCCACAAAGATACGAACGGAATGCCTCACTCAACTTGGATCCAACTCCTACAACAAGGTCCGCCATTTCACACAACTCCACCTCAATGTTATGCTTTTCTTCACCCTTGGAAATTGGGTTGGAATAGTTCTTAAACATTCCCAGTTCTTCTGGGTCTGTGTGTACCACTTGAACCCATCTGCATTTCTTAGATTCTTTAATGGCTTGTGCCTGGTGACCAAGTTTTACCCCATGGCCAACGATTACGTCGATTTGCAATTCCTCTGGTGGAAAGTTAAGCCATTCCAGTTCTTCAAGGCCAAGTTTTCGTGTTGCCTCTAAGATCTTGACGTTATGTTGGAGGGCTGACTCTTTATCTTCTTGATTACATTTTGGAAGAAAGAAAGTGATGTCAACCTCAGGACATTTAGCTAACTGAATAGCTAATTCCCGGTTTATGGTTGACAGCCCTCCTTTGCTTGATCCCCATTCAGATGCCAAAATAGTGACTTGCACTTTGCGGGAGCCTTCAGGAAGGTCATGGTTTTGAGTTTCCCGTGAATAAGATGCCATTTCAAAGCATGGTCAGAGTGACTAAATGTCTGAAAAATAGAAATTAAAACATCACAGACGATCCAGAAAATTTAAATCAATAATTGGTAAAACTGATGATCTGACGACTGAAGTCCTGAAGGCAAATAATCAAGAAAGGAAAGAACTTAGGTTTGATCAAAGGTTTGTGAGATGAGTCGAGTTTTTTTGAAGATATTTGACTTGAAGTTTGGTTTGGTCAAACGAAGTGATCGCAAAACTGCTTTGAGGAAGTTTATGTAACGAAGCATGGAATTTATGAAAAGACAGATTAAATTGTAAAGGAATCAGACAGACAAATCCCAGACAAATATTAGAGCAAAGAAACACTGTCATATTTTGATGTGCTAGGATACACTTAAACAAATCCTTTGAAGAACCCTTACAATATTTAATCTATTTAATATGTTTATCATCTACTTTTTAAAATTTATCCTAGTTATTAATCTGTTCATGATGTCCTTTAGCGGCATAGTTTAAAAGAAAATATTGCTCTCATGGCCGAGAACTTAGACCCTGTTTACATGGAGTGGGGGACCCCGGTTTAGTGGGGTAAGTTTCTTTTGTTTTGTGTCCCACAGAGCGTGAAAACAAAAGAAACCAACCCCACTAAACCGGGGTCCCCCACTCCATGTAAACAGGCCCTTAAACTGCTGATCTGATTAAAAATAAAATGACAATCCAAGCGTTCGCCCATCAACGGTATCACCAGGGATGAGAAAATATCAGTCCACGCAGCTCTTAAGAAACAAACCTACCCTCAATTCCCGTCCGGAGGAATGTAGCGAATTCGCGGACCTTCTGTTTTAGTATTTCAGAGACTATTTTGATGCATTTTCAGAGACCCTTTGTCTAGAGACGATCGATCAATAGACCGTTGTATTTTATTCTAATTTTTATTCATACATACTTCACATCATTTTTACGCTTTTACACTTCTTTTACCTTAGACCTGTTTTGTATATATATATAGCGCCGTGCGGAATATTTTCTCATTCCTGATGATGCCGTTGATCGGCGAAAGCATGGATTGTAATTTTATTTTCTAATAAGCAGTTTACGGTCTTTTTAGTATAAGTAATAGCATGATTGCATGATTTGTAGTGATATTAGGCATAAATACCACGAGTGATATTGAAATTTGAGACAATTCTGAAATATCACGAGTGGTATTTATGCCAAATATCCGTACAAATCATGCTATTATTTGTTTATACTGCTACCCCCAAATGTTTGTAATTTTCCAATGTAGGTATTTCAAATTAAGCTGCTCACGAACTGCTCTATAAGCCAATCAAATTGCAGAAATTTCTCATGTAGTAGTACAACAACAATATTTTATCTTCTTAATATTTTGGAAATCAAGAGATGTAAATTTATTTAGGTAAAACATCGTTAATTGTTACATGTTGCTGTTTTATATTTATTACTATTTACACAAAAAGTTCATAGGAATAGAGTCGAAACATGTATGCAAAATAGAGTGCATGGGCTTGACTGTGAATCTTACCAGACAGTTTTCTTGAAAGTAGCCTATTTCATTAGAAGCTTGCAGGAGTCAGATCGACATGGAAAAAGGATTATGTGGAGGGTGCATGAGTCAGCACTGGTAGCATGCATCACTGAACTGATGTCAGTAGAATTTCGTGTGTAGAGAACTTGTAGGCAAAATTGTAATTAACCTTAGCACAGCTAAGCAATCTAGAAGAGAGATCGTACCTTATTATGCAGGAAATCTTCAATAAGGTGCAGTAAAAATGGCTTAAAAATCCCCGCACTTCGCAGTTAATAGACTTTCTATCTCGCCCGGAAGCATTTAGATAGCCGAAATGAGTTGTGGGACACCTACTAACTGATGGATGCTAGGAGATGCCGAGGCGCTCATGGTATGTTACCACCATCGCCGCGCTCCAGCGCCCAGGCTAATCTGGCATAACTTAAGGCCGCGGGGGACACCTATCTATTAACAAATTCATAAGGCAAAATTTTGCTTGTGCTACATCTTTTAAAACGCTTATATCTCGGCTGTTTTAGAGGCGACTTAGATAACAATTTACAGAAACATTGTGAAATGATGGAGGAGGGTTGTTTTTCATTCGGTAGATCGTGCTTTTATGCAACGATGCTTTGAGCCACGGTTGTACTAAATTGGGAAAAGGTGATTTTGTGTCCAAGTTAGCGGAAAGAACAGAAAACAGCACTCTGTGATTTTATTTGTAAATGATCGATCGAAACCTTTCGTTGAGATGAGCAAAATTTGTCATCTCTGAAATTAACGCCTTATATTAAGATAGTACGCGCGCTCTGATTGGCCGAGAGGCGTGTTTGCATGAGAATGAAACATGGTTGTGACGTCAAGGTGTTTTGCTTTTCCCTCGTTAATAACGCAAGCACAAATTTGAACAAGTTTTTGAGTTGAAAACTCGACAAGTTTACTTACCCTCTTCTAATGAAACTTGGAAAGTCTTTACAAACCTGCTAAGTCAATTTTTTTCGCTTAAGCTGATATTTTAAGCGAGAAAAATCCATATTTTGGAAAGCATTTTTTTGCACAACAAGAACTGATCCGGAAAATTTAAATCAATACCGGTAATTGGTAACTGATGACAACTGAAGTCCTGAAGGCAAATAAACAAGAAAGAAAAGGACTAAGGTTTGACCGAAGGTTTTTGAGATGAGTCGAGTTTTTTTTAAGATATTTGACTTGAAGGTTGGTTTCGTCAAACGAAGGGATCGCAAAACTACTTTGAGGAAGTTTACCGGCAACGAACAGGGGCACCCAACGACGATTTCCTCCTAAATACATTCAAAATACTTTTCAGGCTATCCAGAGTACTTTTACTTGCATGCGTTTATTGGCCAGCTGGACATTGGCCAATTTCTTCTTTCCTTCTTTTATGGACAGAGACGAAGCCTGAAGGTCAATTAAAAATGTAGGAAAGAACGAGGCCAACATCCAGCTATCTTGACCAAACAAGCTTGGTCAATAAAGAATTTGTTATAGGGCCAAAAAACCTTTTTCTTGCGAATAATGGACCCATCTCCGAAAGGTCTATCAAAGCAAAACGCTAAATAATCTTGCCTAGTTATAAACACACTGGTGCGATTTCCGGAACAGCGTCTTATGCAGGCAAGAAAGCTTATACTATTTCACACAATATAGTTCATGAGAATAGACTGGTCGAAAGCAAAATAGAGTGCATGCTGGGGCTGAGCGGGAATCTTACCAGACAGTTTCCTTGAAAGTAGCCTATTTCATTAGATGCATGGAGGAGTCAGATCGACATGGAAAAAAGATATATTCTGTGGTAGGTGAATGAGTCAGCATTGGTAGCATGCATCACTGAATGTCGGTAGAACTTTGTGTGTGGAGAACAAAGTATAGGCAAAATTGTTACTAGTTCAGCTCAGCACAGCTAAGACTTTTAAAAGAGAGATCTTACCTCACTATGTAGGAAATCTACCACCTGATGGATGCTAGAGATACCGAGGCGCTCATGTTGAAGTTGAAGTTGAAGTTGAAGTCATGGCATGTTACCACCATCGCCGCGCTCCAGCGCCCAGGCTAATCTGGCATAACTTAAGACCGCGGGGGACACCTATCTATTAATAAATTCATAAGGCAAAAAAAAAAAGAATAGAAGACAGCACTCTGATTTTATTTGTAAATGATCGGTCAAAACCTTTCGTTGGTGTATGGAGTTTAACTGATGAGTGGATCAACTTTTTGTTGGTCTACGAAACAGACCTGTATTAAAATCCATATGTGCTCATATTGGGTAGTCTATTTACTGTTATATATACATATACATGAAATAACTAAGATAGTACACGCGCTCTGATTGGCCGAGAGGCGTGTTTGCATGAGAGTGAAACATGGCTGCGACGTCAAGGTGTTTTGCTTTTCCCTCGCTAATCACGCAAGCACGAATTTGAACACGTTTTTGAGTTAAAAACTCGACAAGTTTACTTTATTTACCCATTCCCTCTTCTATTGAAACTTGGAAAATCCTTACATACCTGCTATGTCAATTTTTTTTTTCGCTTAAGCTGATATTTTAAGCGAGAAAAATCCATATTTTGGAAAGCATTTTTTTGCACAACAAGAACTGATCCGGAAAATTTAAATAAATGAAGGCAAATAAGCAAGAAAAAGGACTAAGGTTTGACCGAAGGTTTTTGAGAAGAGTCGAGTTATTTTGAAGATAATTGACCTGACTTAAAGGTTGGCTTGGTTCGAACGAAGGGATCGCAAAACTACTTTGAGGAAGTTTACCGGCAACGAACAAGGGCACCCAGCGACGATTTCCTCCTAAATACATTCAAAATACTTTTTAGGCTATCCAGAGTACTTTTAGATCTCTAGAAATGAATTCTAAGAGGTGCTATATAGGGGTGGACGGAGGATTATGTGATAGAGGGGGCCTAGAGATATAATATACAGTTGCTATAAGGGCGCAATAGCGCCCAGCAGGACTGCGAACGGCGCACTTTTAGAGGGAGTTTCGGTGGAATGCTCCTCCGTGATAACTGTTGAGATTGAGGTTCTCTGAGATGCAATCTAGTACATTCTGGACGCTTAAATTTAGCAAATGCCTGGATTCCATATTGAACTGTAATGTTGAAATATTTAATAAACCACAGAAGGGGGCGCCGGAGTTCCCTGGGCCCACCCCTTAAATCCGCCCTTGCTATAAAATTTGTATCTGTTTGGTCATCCTAGGGAAACTTGAGTCTTTTCAAAGTTACAAGGGCTTCAGTATTATTTTCCCGAAAATTTTAGATGCAATTTAGCATTTTACGAAAGTCAGAATTTTTCTGATTCCCCTTTCCAGGGCATTTTGGAATCCGAAAATCTTAGGTTTCCTTTTTCTTCGAAAAGTATCTCAACCTGGGGAGTGAAATGTGTAAAATTAATCTTCAGAAAATGGTAGAGAATTTATTTCATATAAGTTTCGAAAATTGTACATAAATGGAACGGCCATCTAGGAATTTTTTGGCCGTCCGGCTTGCGATAGAAAACTCTAGGCAATATCTCCTTCTCCGAACAGATATTTTACAGAAAAGAGTCGTTGGGTGCTCCTGAACGAAGCATGGAATTCATGAAAAGACAGATTAAATTGTAAAGGAATCAGACAAACAAATCCCTGACAAATATTCCAAGAAACAGTAGAACAATTTTCTTTGTCATGCTGCACCTCTATGGCACACGCGGGGATACTAAGATATGGGCCAGGATATGGGCGAAAACAATTTCCGGCTGTGCAAAGAAGTGCAGCAGGGATGCAGCTTTTCGTTGCTGAGGGGAGGAGGTAGGGGCAAAAAACGAAAGTCTGAATAGACCTCTCGGGGCATGAACGCATACGAGAGCGATCTGATGACGGTAGGGCGTATAAATACGAAGCTAAATACCCAGGAGTGCTAGAAAGGTCTTTAGCGGGGAAATATGCTAATTTTAAAGAAGCGCGCGAATCCATATCAATGAAAATAGAGTTATAGAACAACCGCTCCTATAACTGTGCATAGTTTCAACCTCATCAATATTTAACGCCGTGAGATGAAGGCGGAGACGGTTACCCACTGTAGAACCCACAAAAGGCTTTGGAGACACGCGACCTTCAGGGTCGGTAGCACGGAAGAGAAACCCTCCCGAAGGTTGATGTTCATGAAGTCGGCTATCTTAACATACGTAGTGAGATTTACAACGGGGCAAACCATAGTGTCCTGGGGACACCTCTTAACGGCAAACTGATTCTTGGAGTCATTTCCACGAAGCGTCTTCCCAAACGTTTGGTGAAACAAAAGACCTTGATCCTAAGGTAGCAGGAGAACCTCTTTGGTATAAACACGACCAAGGTCAGTTGCTCTTTCGCCCGAGTAGAAATCAAGACAGAAGAACGCGAGATCGCGGCTTATGATGTACCTTTCCAACGAGGATACGGATGAAAGGAACATTCGGTAACGTAAGTAGGTGCACAGCTTAGTAAACTTGTGAAAGAAAAATGGCACAGCTTGGCGAGGGGAAACTCTTGCTTTAATTACCTTGTTCCTCGGAGATTGATATAAGGCATTTCTTAACCGACGGATGAGCCGCAGGGTTACCAGGGGACAAACCCGACCAACCACCCGTTCGGCCGACGGAATTAAAAATAGCACTTAGCTTCCCAATTGTGCTATTAACAGTATGATCCAATGATTCAGTTTTTAATAGTAATACTTATAAATAAAGACTGTAGTAAAAAAAGGGAAATAGACTACTTAAATTAGAGAATGAAAGTAAAGTAATGCAAAATGAAAACATAAATGCACACATACACTGTATTTATTTATTATCTTTGTGTATGTGCCTAGATCTTGCTATCCAGTTGAATTTTTATTTATAGACAAAAGCCTATTAAAGTATTCTTTCTTAAAGGTTGATGAAGTCTTTTCAGATGTTGGTGATCTTACTTCAGACACTGCAAGTGCTGATGATGATAGCAGGGTATTAAAAATAATAAATATTAAATAATTAAATTTCATTAAAATTTTGACTGTGTGATAAAAATAAATAATTATAATGTCATTTGCTAGCAAAGAAAAAAGTCAGTTAAGATTCACCAAGTTAAAAATACCGGTAACTCATAATATAATCTTGTGTTTTGTTTACATTGTACGTACTTCTAAATGCTTGTGTCACAAACTACTTATATGAAAGAAGGATTTGAAAGTTAAAATAATTTTTGATATGTGTCCATATAATTAATGTAAAATTGTTATAAAGGATGATGTATAATGAATAGCAGTACTTACTGTAAAGAAAACTTTAGTTAAACATACATGCACCAGGTGGTATATGATCTTCCATGTAAGGGTAGTCTCGCACAGCTTATTTTGAGTCAAAGGTGTGAGATATATATCCTGAGATTTTCAGGATATTTCCTTGAGGAACCAATCATATCTAAAGATTTTTCTTAGAGTTCTGAAGACATTCCGAAGATTTCTGAGGTTCTCAGTTCCAGTGCTTCCCTTCTAAAATTATTGTAGATTTTTGGGGAAAGTATGATGAATCATTCAAAGGGACTCAATTTATATATATTTTTAGAAATGTGTCGGTAACTAATGGTAATAGGACTGAGTGGACTCCAATTCAGTCTATAATCATATGAGTGATTAACAAAACTAGCGACCGCATAAGTGGGAGTTTGATCTGTGCAAATCATGAGTATGATTACAGACCGAATTGGACAACACAACCGAGTTCTGTTACCAATTAATCATAACTATAACAAAATTTGAACACAAAAAATTCTGAGGGTTTTTTGCGAGCAGTGAAAAGAAGCCATTTAAGTGAGTGCACAATAGCGCGTACTGTCCAATTACTTAGGCGTGATGCATACTGTCCTATTACACTGTCCTATTAGTGTTGAAATCAGGACAGTTGATAACCAATCAGATTTGAGAATTTTGTTATAGTTATGATTAAGGTGGAAATATCTCAGTTCTTCTGCCAGATTTTAGGTCCAGAAGCATACATGGTAAGCCAGTGCGAGATAAAAATTTTCAATCCTCCACAGCTGCCCTCAAAAACTCCAGCCGCAAGTTCTATTAATAATTATGTGAAAAAGTGTTGGGACCATGCATACACTGTAATTTCTGCTTGACCTTGTATTTTAATTTGCTGAATGTAGTTAGGTGATGTATATGTTCAGTGTTTAATATTTTGTCTTTAACAGCCAACTAGTCCAAGACCCAGCAAGATTCCTCAAAGAGTAAGAGATGAAAAATCAAACAAGTCTGACAAAAGTGAAATACTGAATTCAGGTAAAGAGCAGAATTCACTGTCAAATTCAAGAAAAGACAAGAATGGAAAAAGGTACATATTTGTTTTTAGCCCTCACAAAATTTATAAGTATATTTGCTTTGAGTGTTATGACATTATTTTTATCCTTCAATTCATAATATTTTCTTGTATTTTTAATAACCTGTTGTAGAAGTCCAGATGTAACCATTGGCAGTGATGATGGCGATGACATATTTGGTGATTCACCATTAAGAACAAAGTAAGTACAGAAGAAGAAGTTTTCATCTGCTAGTGTGGAAAATGGAGCTAGGGTGGGCCTTCAACTTTGACTTTTACCCTAACAGAACTTAGAAATAACAATTACGGAAAAATCCCAACATCTCACTTCATTTTGAATTCATATTTAGATCTTGGATTTTTTCTCTTGCAGAGAAGATGATAAAAAGGAGAAAAAGGCATTGTCATTGCAGTCAGGTGGGGAAAGAGGACTAAAAAATTCTGAAAATAAACTGGCTGATAAAAATTACAAAAATAAAACAAAGTGCAACAGACACAACATCAAGATCAGTAGGTTGTAATCACTAGATAATAAAAACAGAGTGACATGTGAAAATAACATTGAAGAAGAAATCAACAGAATAGTAGCAAATTGTATTTGTCACATATCTACCTAAATATAAGTTTCTTTTATTAACTAACTGTTATTTTTTTCCTGCTTAGAATCCAAGTCTGCTGGAGGACTGTCTTCTCTGATCTTAAGGGTGCTCCATCACTAGGCAACAGTGGGCTGGGTTCATTAAAAGGAGTGCCGCCATTACCTGGCATGAACAGCAACAACAATACTAGAGGTATGCATGTAAATTTTCTGTCAAGTGTTTCTTTCACACTAATATTAAATAGACCTTTGGAAAAGCACTTACAATGTAACTACCATCAGACATGCCACTGCATACAGCATATCATATTTACCAAACATGGATATATATTGCTTAACCTGAACTGGTAATGACATTTTTCAATTTAGGGGATCTTATTATCCCATGTACTATACTATACAAGTTTACCAAGGGTGGATTTTTATCTCAGGTAATTTTTCTTTTTCTTTTGATTCAACTTCATTAACATACATCTCCATACCCAAAAACAAAAGAAAAACAAAAATTACCTGAGATAAAAAATTAACTACAACATATATTTAACAACTGCATTCCACAAGTGCGCATTGGATATTAGATGGTGCAGGGCTGTCGCTAAAATTTCAAGTTGCTGGGTCTATGCAATTAGTAGAAGGGGAATTGCACAGAAAGGAAGTTCTTTTTGTTCTGTTTTCCTTTTGTTTCCTATGAAAGTAGCTGGGGCTCCTGCACACTCATAGTAGCCAAGGAACATCCCCAGGCCCTGGCTCTTAGTGACAGCCCTGTGGAAGATTGCCAACGAGGTGTGTAGCACCGAGTTGGCTATAATCATTCTCATATCCAACAACAAGCAAAGTGGAATAATAATTATTGCTTTATTAAAAACGCCCATAAAATATTGAGAATTCTTCTTGACTTTATTTGTAAAAACAACCGATTTTCAGCTTGTTTTTAATTTTGTCGAGTAGACACGTACAGTTACCACATTTGGAGAGCATGATGCATGTGTAATGGCTCATATACCATGATGGCTAAGCCAATCAGAGCTCTGGAATTGCATCATCCAATGATTCAGTTTTTAACAATAATGCTTAACCTGGACTGGATATAGCATTATCCAAACTAGGAGAATGAGATTTTATTTCTCCCACACTAGCTATATATCATGCTTACCAAACATAGATATATTGCTTAACCTGGAGTGGATATGGCATTTTCCAAACATGGAGAATTCCTAAATCCTGGAGGGAAATTCTACTTTACCAGCAACGGAGAACTTAGATACCCTGCCCGGGATAACTCATCGCTGGAAATTAAGCTGATCCTGGTCTGGATATTTTGATTTCCCTAGCTTTTCCAGTCTTGGATTGGTACGTTTACCAGCTAAAACGTCTGAAACTTCCTTTCAACAACTTTGGATAGCGCATGCTTAACCAAGGCTAGAATAACTGTAGTTTTTCCAAACTTGGCATTTGATAGAAAACCAACAAATTTAGGAAAAAAAAAAAAAAAAACAAGTAAAAACTGAGTTAGACTTCCTTTTTTCCTGTGAGAGATGTTGGAACAAACGCTTCCTTGCATTTTTCCAGAAACAAATAATTGTCTGTAACCCTTCCCTTCCCCACCAGGGCACCTATAAAAGGGCATGGATAAAGGAAGCTAGTTAAAAGAATTAGCCATAACCAAAGTAAAGTATTTATTACAGGAAAACACCTGTACATTCTAACATCATTTTTTGTGTCTTTATTATTTTGGTAGAAGACTTCACAAAATCACCGAATTGGCAGGATTTGGCTGAAATTGACAGCAGGATCAGCAAACTTGGATTTGGTATGCGACATCATGCTATTGAATAGAAAGTTAGCTTAGAGAAATGATTTTCCTTTGACGCAATATTAAAGCATGTTGATCTAGTGCTCTCACATTCATCTGTTTCACTGGCATTTATTTTCATGTATTCACAGTAAGGGATATTTTAAGTTCATCATTGGTTCTCTAACCGCAGTTTAACTGTAGCAGGATTAGCCCAGTTGGTAGAGCGCTTGACAGAGCAGAAGGTCGCGGGTTCAATTCCTGGGGCCAGACCAATTCTCAGGGTCTCAAAATAACTGAGAAATGAAGATACTCCATTTGCATAGAGTGCTAGTTGCTAGACCTTCGCGTGGCTCGGATGACCACGTAAAATGGCGGTCCCATCTCCAGTTGGAAACATAAAAATAGTGTCTCCAGTTAGTGCTTTCGTGCTAAATACCTTGACACTCATATAAAGTGCATTTTATTCTTTTTTTTTTTTTTCAAGGTCCTAATCAATTCAGAAATAAAATGACCTCGTAAACATATGATTACATTATTTATCTAACTCTTCAATGAAAGCTTTTCACTCCGTGAGAACTTCTTGATCCACAGGAGGGTAGCCCCTCTCAGGCCAGCCGGCTTTACAGGTGTAAAAATGCATGGGGTGGGGAGGAGAGGGGGAGAGAAAAGCACGATAGTGAAAGAGAAAGGATTTAGGGTCTTTCTCTTCCCAATAGACCCCTCCCTTTTTCCCACCCTCCCCTTTCAAGACCTACCACTCAAGCTACTCCCAGGCCCAATCCCCTCCCTACTACCGCCAAATGGTTATGTGTGCTTAGAGAGGACAGTCCAGTGTTAGATGAGCCAGATGAGGATAAAAGTACCTAGAATAAAAACCGCAAGTAACCAAATAACAATCTAAGTTGTTCCGCTTGCCAGATATCCCTGATGAAGAAAAAAATGGCGAAGCAGCTGATTACAATGATGATTACGAAGATGACTTTAATCCAACAAGGTATAGATATATAATGGTATTTGCATTGCAAGGTGTTTGTGGACAGGAAGTATTAATTTTAACTGAATACGTGTCCTTCACTTTTTCTTTTGAAACAGTGATATTAGCATTCCTGAAGACATTGATGAGCAGCTATCACTTAGTAGTTTCCACAGCGGAAGTGCCAAGGTTTGTTGTTCGAAGTTTTTCATCAAGGCGTTACCATAATCAATGTCATTTCAGAGATTTAGGGCCTGTTTACATGCCCGCCTGTCCATATAATCTCTCATTTCATCACGTTTACATGATGGGTGGGGTGACCCGCCACATGTTACCTCACCTTTCTGGGGTCCTGTAAGTAAACAGGCCCTTAGAGTCACGTTTACAGCAAACCGCAGACGTCAGATTAAATTTGCGAATTTCCCAAAATAGAAAATGTGACCATAGGAAGGAGGTTCCCAAGATAACATTCTTCTAACATTAAGATTCATTTTAGTTTGGAATATGGACTTGTAAAAGACAAAAAATAGTGTTGCTAGTGCAACGAGGGAGGGACATAACGAATTCAGAGTAAACTTAGGGTTTTTTTTTTCGAAAAATATTGTTGTATTAAAAAATCAATATCGGTATGGACTTTACTTTCTTTTCCGCATTTCGCCTCCAAATGTTAGGGTAAGAAATTAAAACAAGACCTGTGCTTTCCACAGTTCTCTGGTGAGCGACGCCACACGACCGTATTGTTCAGAGGCCTTCAAAAATTGGTGGGGTAGTTTTCCACCTGCATTGAAATTGCTTAGGCTGCCATCGCTATAGACAGGTCTATTATCGAGTTATTGGCAAAAAGGAAAAAAAATCTCTCACTTCTTAAAAAGCATGGGCGGATTTAGGGTTGGGCCGAGGGGGCCGCGGCCACCCCTTTTCCTATGAAAATTTTGTATTATTTGTATAGAATTCCGGTCTAGAAAAATAAAAAGTATCTAGGATAGAGCTGTTAAGTGTCCCGCCCACCCCTTTCTGAATTTTCTGGATCCGCCCCTGAAAAGTCAGAGGCGCTGCTCGAAAGAGTTTTCCCGCGTTTTGCATCAGCTACGTTTTTTGCTTTGAGGTCTGATTGGTTCATTTTGATTTCTGCGTCGTCGTGATTGGCTATAAAGTTTGCGTTGGTTGGTTGGTTTGCGTTGCTTTGTTATTGATTTTACTAAATTTGAAATCTTCCTAACCTAATACCCATAAATTTTGACTTGTTTTCCCATTTTTACTCTAGTTGGATGACCTTCTCACCACAGATCGGACAGTTTCCCAAGCAAGTGGCGCAGATCTAGACTTTGCAGAGGATGTATTGAACTTTTGAGAGATAAACATGCGTGTTTTACTTCATGGATCAATTGTGTGCAACTTATGTTCAATAGTGTTTTATATGAACATTTATTTACTATTTCAAAAAGTGAAACTGTACATTGAATTATTTTAACCGGAAAGAGTATAAATAGAAAGACCTTTAACAGTGCTTTTATTTGGAATAGTTGGAAAACAAAAGCTGAGGTGTGATGTTCTAGACGTGATAGGTCACGCGTGTCTAGAACTTATGCACTCCCTGTAACTCTCGTTATTTGAAAGAAACCTTGAAGATCCTTCTTGATACAGGGCTCTAGCTAGTAAAAGTTAAAACGAGGCACAAACTTCCAAAAAAAAAAAAACGGCAAGAAGTTGAATGAGACTGATTTTTCTGAAATAAAACCTGAAACAGTCCGTCAAAGCTTTTAGTTTTCATTATTTTCTTGGGGGAGTTGCTCGCGCCTTCGGCGATCGTAGATCTTGCCTCGTCCATGCCAAAGTCTGGCTACGGCCTTAGGGTATCTTGCTAAATGACGTTCTCGCTAATTACTGCGTCACGCTTAAACACTATTTGTGTGGCTGTCAATCAGCTAGTTCAGTTCAAACTCAGGCTGTAAACAACTCTGACGTGCCTCGATGAGTCTATAAGGAAGTATAGACCGCCCCTCTTCCCGTAAACGAAGGTACCAACTTTACGCTGGTTTGTACGAAACTGCACACAGGGGCGTCGACCAGAATAGGGAAAAGGTCTATTAAGAAAGCGAGGGCACTTCATTTTAGCTGATTACGTTTATTCAAATAATGTTTTTCCAATTGATTCGGGCTGTCCAGTTGTTCTTATAAACTTTGTCTGTAGCTCGTTTAACTTCACATATTGTATTTATCTTGTTTAGCTGGCAAGTCGTTTCAGGCCTGGCTAAACTACTCGACAGGTTGCGGAAATGTTGTCTAGTAAGGCTGTTAAAAAGGAAATCAATCAGTCGAGGGAAAGCGTTGTAAATCATGAAGTTGTCTAACATACGGCTCTCGGCCATACGAAGCTCGTGTGTGTCCAGAAAGCAAGAATGCCTTTGCCTTGATGCAGAAGTAAAATTTGCGTCCGTAAGAGTGTTTCCCATTAGGTCATTTCCGAGTTGCCTTAAGTCTGGTGTTTCAAAGCGAGGTTAAAGCCATTGATATGAAAATGATTTTTATTCCCATGCAAATGAAACTAATTTTCACTTGAAAGGTTTTGCACTTAGCCTCGTTTTGAATGTGAGAGTTTTTGGAACTGGGAAATGGCCTATATAACCAAGGCCTTAGTTGTTCGTAACAAATTCCGGCATTCGAAACCATTATTAAGGCTGGTTCAAGAGCAATGATGATCCACCTTTGATTTACTCATCGTCAATTTTTACCTACCGTTTTAAGTAAAACCCATTGTAATTTAATTTATCTTGTATATAATATACCTGTAAATTGAATATTGTAACATGTAGATCTATGAATGAGCCAGCTCTTGAGTAAATTTATAAAATAACTCAATTTCTGCAAAGAACCGTAGTACTTTTCTTAATCACACCGTTGCTGCCTTACACTTTTATTTGTATTTTATTTTATTATCATTTTGCTATTTAAATTAAATATGTAAACAAAATTCAAAAAAAAAAAATGATGAGGGAAGGAAGCCCAAGAAAGCCAGTGATTAATGAATATAATACTGGCATTCAACTTATCACATACAATTTCTTTACAACATAGAAAATAGTCATTCATTCGAAGCGAGATTTGGCGCGTGGTCTTTGGTCTTAGCCAGCGCTGAAAACTCGAACGCCCCATATTTCTATGAATCTGTATATCGCTTGGTATCCGCCCAGACCTCATCTAGTGTGTCACGTCACCGAGCTCTTTTGTGTTTCCAGGCAACATGGCGTACTATCATGTTTTCTTCATGAAGAGCTGATTCTGCGAATGTTTACTCAATTACTAGCGGTAAATCACGAGCAATTTCTCATGCAAAGAACACAAAAACAAGCCTGATAACGACGCTCGATTTACCAAATGACTGGAAATCCTCGCCGGGGAAAATTTCTACCGAAGCCCCTCTGGAGCGGTACCCTGGCTCCAGAGGTCCGTTCTCAAAATACCTAAGATGAAATAAACCATTCTTATGGTTTGATAAGGCTCCCGAATGAATGAATATGAATATGATGATTTCCTGCTATGCCTTGTCTTGCTGAGCTCAGTTCTGCAGTGCAAAAAGATTTTTCTGTTTTTCCTAGTTCCTGATAGTTCACGGCGCGGTTTATTTGCTAAAAAATGCAGAAGAGTGATGTTTGTTTTGCATAGCCGTTTTGCCTGGTGCCTCATCACAGGGGTACCCAATGGATCTGTTCCTCCAAATATGCGTTCTTCAGGTAAATGTTTGCTGTCTGGGAGATTAGGAAGAAGTAATATGTCCTTTAATGGAACGTAATACTGAGGAAAATCAGATTCAGGGCTTTTGAGCGGATGTATTGTGCAGACTATTTGGTATGGGTTATTTGTCCGAAACGTCTCCCCCCCCCCCCCCCCCCCCCCC
>BOPM01000856.1:50080-89451 GCA_022179025.1 Porites australiensis | reverse complement strand
CGGTCTCCCCAAATTTTGTTTTCGGCCCTTGGGGCCTCAGTTTGGTCTAAAAATAAGGGGGGCGGCCCCCCGGGCTTCTCCCCTAGATCCGCCACTGACATTTCGTTATGACAGCGTTACCACTCACTCTTCCCTCGAGGGCGCACTTTACTTACCAACAGAAGCGCCAATGATGAGCGGTAGATGCATATCCACCTTGGACCCAGTCTTCTTCTTATACAGCTTGCCACTGTAGTACTCAACCTGAAGCTCCGATGTAATCATCCCGCTTGGTACCCTGGACAGCACCTCATCCACGTAATGACCATCCACTACAGTGAAGTTATCGAGTAGAACACACACGACTCGAGTGGCATCGCCTAAGTCCTCTTTAACAACAGGCTGCATCTCATCCTCAAGTAAGCGCACCATAAACACATGCTTCACATTTTGAGGCGTGGATTGCTTCTCTTTATTGTGGCTTGCGGGAACAGATGAACGACTTGTGGGAGGATCAGTTGTCGTGGAGGACCCGTTAACACCGTCTAGCACGTCTAAACGAGACTGAGCTAAAGCCGATCCATCTTCGGAAGCAGTCGTTGCGGCAACCTACGAGATATGGAAACTGGTCTTTCAGATAATAAATTGTGCTTATTTTCCAAAGAGGGCAAAGCAAAAACGAGCAAAGGGGATTCGCAAAATCGCTTCTCTATCCAAAACAATAAGCCTTCCATAACGATTTTTCGCGCGCCAACGTGCTTTGCCCGTTGCTCTACCATCTACAAGAACAAAGGTACCAAACTAATCCGCGTATTCTACAATTAAGCGCGATCCTTGTCCATCGTAGGTTAAATTCTAGCCATCACGCACTCATTTCATTTGCCCTATTTATACAGCTGAACAGAAAAAGGCGATGAGAAACAAAGGGTCTCCGTCTAAGCACATAAAAGAGTTATAAAGACCAGGAAAAGGTAGATCAACTGAGACAAACATTTCAGATTTCTTCATGCCAAATAAGAAAAGACAGTGCTATCTAAACTACAAGTGTAACAGCCTCTTATGAGCTACCTAGTATCCAATATCAGCTTTTGTTATCTAAACGCTGCACTAACAGCTGGAATCCGGGCTCGTTTCCAGTCTGTCCCAGCAAGTTCGGATGTGACGCTTGAAGACGCTTGGAGGCTTGTCCGGAGAATTTAATCTCGCGTTCGGTTCCAAGCCTACGCAGCCCACTTACATGGCGCGAAATGGCCTGAGGACGAGGTGATCGTGTGGAACCTCTTATAAGTGATCACCAATTTCAGCACTGAAGCACAAGCACCATCTCCGCGGTACGGCCAGTACCTTAACGCCTGCGCATAACCATATCACCCCGGCAGTGGCCGCTATGGACAGCTGTTTCGTCCTCATTAGAACTCATCAGCATCGCACAGCCCCTGGCGAGAGGTCTTACTTGCAAGCATCGACCCGCCGTTTACTGCCGTACGAGAGCAAAAGCACCCCATTAAGCGCCAGCTCCACCATACACAAGTGGTAGCTGTTGGTTAGGAACTACAAAGCAGTTCTCCCACGGCATGTGTATGGCTTGTGTGCCCTGTAAGAGACCACCACACGTTGGTATTACTGTGGTCCATCACGGGAAGTTCGCTTACATCGTAAAACTTTTTGAAAGAATCAAATACCTACTTCTTCCAACATTTCTACTTTACCTCATCGTCGGATGGTTTCTCGTCAAAATAAAGCTCCATCAACTTTTCCAGCCCGCGCTTTATGTCTCTCATCCGCACACGATCATGGAGTTCTTCAATAGTGTCATTTACAATCAGAGAAAATTTCCCTCTGGACATGTCCAAGCACAAGCCGTTTATATGGTGGCACAGCTCTTCAGTTGTACACTGGCACGACTGCTTACAATGCAAACCATAATGCTGCAAGCCACAGTCATCAAAGCAGCGGTATCCTTGGTAACCAGGAGAGCATGAGCAGTTTCCATGTGCTTTCTGGCAGGGACCGATCGCATGACTTGAGCACACGGGGCATGCTTTCTGGCAGTTCTTTCCGTAGAAGCCGTCTTCACAAGGCTGTTGACAAAGAGTGATAAGCTCTGTCACGTTGAAGGTAAACTGGTTGTTTAGTTTATTACGAGTGCAGAACTTAAACAGAACATTTTGACGGGAAAACCGGAAATTTCGGATGAACAATCAAAACAATTTTCGCGCCATTCCGTTCAGGAAGCTTCAGAAAATATGGGCTGTGTTTTGAGACGATGCAATTTTTTTTACCCTTTTCAGTCTTTTCTGCTGATTTTGATATACTTTTTAGCGGGTCGCTCTTCAACCACGTCAAATTCTTTAGTTTTATGTTTATGCACAAGATTTCCATCTGGATGGAAATTCCAGTTTGCGTTTCGTTCCATTTAACTGCATACGGCAGACGAATAACTTAACAACACAATTAATTATCCACTGCGAGGTAGAGCCTCTTCTCAACTGAACTAAGCGCACGTATACATTAAATAAAAATTTCTCGCGGCCCAGGAACGCTAATTTTGTGTTTTTGGCTCATTTTTCAATTTAAAGATAAAGACTTGGTCGAATGAGAGAGTTATTTCATTAGAGCTTAAAGAAAATAAGCTGTTTGCAGTACATGACACTGACCTCGTCACATCTGGGTCCTTCGAAACCAGGAAAACAAAGACATTCGCCAGTTTTAGGATCGCACTTAGGGCTGTTCCTGAGGTTACAATCGCAAATATTTGTGCAATTTACTCCATACCTTCCACTGGGGCATTCATTTTCACAATATTTACTAAAGAAACCCGGGGCACAATAACACTTTCCATCAAAAGGACTGCACTTCGCACCATTCCGACAAAGGCATTTACGTGAGCAGTTCACACCAAACCTGCCTTCGGCGCAGGTAGTCTCGCAACTTTGACCTTTGAATCCGGCCGTACACGCGCATGTGCCTTTCACGTGATCACACACAGCACCATTCCGGCAAGAGCACGTTCCATTGCAGTCGCGCCCGTAGGATCTCTCAGGACACACACTTTCGCAGTCAACTCCTATATATCCGTCTCTGCAGTAACATGTGCCATCAACCCTGTCACATGAATGGGTGTTGGACCAAATACATTGGCAGGTGTTATTGCAGTTGGCGCCGTAGCGATCCATGGGACACGGCAAATGACACGCTGCGCCGTAGTAACCGGGCTTGCAGGTGCAGGACCCATCTGTAATACTGCATGAATGGCTGTTTTGACACTGGCAACGCTGACTGCAGTTTTTACCATAGAAACCCTCACGGCACTGCTCCTCGCACCTGTTAAGTTAAAGTAGAGAGGCGTTATTAGCGAGCTTAAGCAAAGACGGTTATGAGCTTAGTTTAAGTTTTTTGAGCTTAGTTTTAATTGTTATACTGTACTATTATTAACTTATAGTTACTTAGTTTCTTATTATATATTTTGAACTTTTTTATTAGTCTTAATTTAGGGCTCCTATTGATAACAGATATACTTTTAAGTATTCTGAAGGGATTACCCTAGTTAAATAAAGGTTTACTACTACTAGCTACACTCGTCAACCGGAGGTGGACTTCCTGCGTTACTGGGTGATGCTTTTGCCCAAATTTTTGGGCAAATATTCTCAGTAAGAGTAAAGAAACTCAGCAATACAAAGTTGGTAGCGTCAAGGCATATTAAAAGAGAAAATGCCTCACTTCCACTCGACGAGCGTGGCTCAAAAACTCTTAAAGGGAACCTCCACTCTTACTACAAAATAAGTTTAAATCGAATAAAATTATGTTGATAAACAAATTTGTTCGAAATTTGTCTTTTAAAAAGTGTCTATATCAGGAAAAGTGAATTTTAAAATCGCTTATTTTCACTTTCAAATTTCGCGGGCGCCGCCATCTTGAATAATTGTGACGTGTTACGGTTGTTCTATTGTTCTGACACAAAGAGCTTTTGTTTAATAACAATAGGGCAACCATTACACGTCACAATTATTCAAGATGGCGACGCCCGCAAAATTTGAAAACAAAAATAGGCGAATCTAAAAGTTATTTCTTTCGGATACAAACGCTTTCTTTAAAAATATTTTAGATTGACTTGACTGTAACAGTTATTTCCTGTGATTTAAAGTTATCTTTTTGTTGAAGTGGAGGTTCCCTTTAAGCTCCCTATTTATAAACGCTTATTTGTGAGGTTTGCTGGGTGGTCTTTGTGGGAAGTGGGGAATTATTGAGGAATCCAGGATTCTGAACTGTTAGTGTGACTCTCTAGTCATTTTCAGGTCACGCAAAAAAAAAAAATGTTCAAATTATTTTAGAACTTAAAATACATCTATGGAAAACAAATTGCGGTGTTCATTAGCTTCCACTTTAAAGTTAACGAATAAGATCTTCGCGTACTTTCTCAGTGTTGCGGACGGTTGCGATCACAAAATGACGTATTACGAAAGATTGAAAAGACACTAAACAATACCCACACAACAAACAATAGAGAGGAGAAGTGTGACGTCACGTTACCATGGTAGCACTAACGACTTCTCCTCTCAATAGCTAACCAATGATAGTTTCCACAACTCCGAGAAATACCCGATCTTCGAAGAAATTTAAAGCTAGAACCTCGATTCAAAGCTAAACAGTTGCAAATTCAGTGACAAAATAGTTTTTCCCAGCAGTAAACACCGACAAGCCAAATTTCGTAGCTTTCTTGCAACAGTTGCCTCATTTATCGCTAAAATTTCTTTTTCTTAGGCTATCGCAAAACGAGGCGCCATTTTGACTACCTACTAAAAACAGTAAATAGCCAAGGATGATCTGAGCTACGGGAGCCTACAAAAACGCACGAAAATTACTAATCACTGATTTGGTAAATACCAATAATGGATATTTGGTGAATCCTGAGTGGATGAGTTTGTAAACGGATAAATAACGGTACATTGTATCGCGTGGATAGCGGTAAACCATAAGAGTGTATGCGTCTTTTAATGTACACGGAGTCGCGTGAACGTAGCCTCGCTTCTAAAAACAGAGCAATATCTTACCTGTAACCGTGATACCCCAGACTGCAGTTACATTCGCCAGTCACAGAATTACATAATGAAGCGCCCTCGGTCCCATTTACACTACACTGACACTTGGAAGCACAGAGCATCCCATAATACCCGGCAGGGCATCTCTCCGTACAGTTAACACCAGACCATCCAGGAGTGCATGTACACGAGCCATTCACGTGATTGCATGACGCTCTGTTCATGCAGTTGCACCTCTGTGAGCAGTTTGCTCCGTACCATCCATCCGCACAGGCTTCTTGGCAGTTTGGACCTTGGAATCCACGTGGACAAGAACAGCTTCCGGTAACTGGATCACATGATCCGGGACAAATGCACCTGATTAAGAAACAGTAATTTAGGCTTGTGTTAATAGATTGGTTCTTTCATTAAATAACAAAAATCCTGTTGCTTTGGATTTTGAAACCATTTTTAGCAAGAACTGATAATATGGTTCTTAGCGTGTGTGTAGCGAGCCGACTCCGCATACTTTAGATTATGGCGTATCACGTGTCTCATCGTTCTCGTAGAAATCTTTCAAGTCAGAAGAAGGAGCGAGAACATACAGAGTCAAAAGTTCGTTCGGTAGAGCAAAGCACTCGACTACGTGGCAAGGGATTGCTAACAGACTTTCTTTGTCGTAAGACCTGATACGAGCTCTAGCTACCATGCACTTAAGGTACGTTAGCTCTTAAGGTAACGAGGCGCATCTCGCGTTAACTCAACGTCATGGTAGGTTTACGGTAATTCTCCTGCGAAAATCGCATCAAAATTCGATCACGTTCGAAATTAGCGGCAACCTCGCAGCCACATGTTGCCAAGAAATTGCCGCTAGTTTGCACGCCTGATTTGAAATCACACCAAAGATCGCCTGTGTAAGCGGGCCTTTAATGAAGAACACTAACCTTTGAGAACAATTCGCCCCAAATACTCCGGGAATAACCGACACTTGGCGACAAGACTGCTGACACGTTTTACCAGTCCATCCAGCAGGACAGACACACTGGCCTGTCACGTAGTCACACCTAGCTCCATTGGCACACTGACACCTCTCATTGCAGCCAGCTCCACCTGAACACAGCCTATCGCATAGGTAGCCATGGTAACCAGCTGGGCATGCGCAGTACCCATTTATGGGATCACAGGTTCCACGAACACAGGAACATGTCTGCGTACAGTTATGGCCAAATGATCCTTCAGGACAGGCTGGCAAAACATCATATTAAACGTTGTGGTTATAAATTGATAAACTGCTCATGAAGGACTTTGTGACAAGTATCTGGTTTTAATCAGCGACGCCGGCTATTTAAATGGAGTTTAGCCAGTGTTAACTAAACTACGTTGTAAGCCATTTTCAGTTCGCCCAACGCTTTTACCTAAACACCGTTTGTCGTGAACGATTTCATAAAAACAAAATGTAGACTAGAAAAGCTTTTATCTTCTTAAAATAAATCACGCGAGCACCAAATGGAAATTATTTCTTTGTGCCTCCGTTTGGGCTTGCGTTTAGCGCTTGTGCTTGCGCTTTGTGCTCACGTCGCAAACCTCGCAAACAGAAAACCATCCTGAATTAACTGCAATTATTGCTACCATTTTTTTCCTTCTGTTCAGCAATTATAGTTACCTTCATTACATCGCGCTCCAGTCCAGCCCAGTTTACACAGACACCGCCCAGTCACGTGGTGACACGTTCCTCCATTTGCACAATCACATTTCTGTTGACACTTGTCACCATAGTAACCCACAGTGCAGGCCTCTAGACAAGAGCTTCCCCGGTAACCAGGAAAACACAGACATTTTCCAGAGACTTGATCACAGGATCCATTTCCATGAAAACATGTTGGACACGGCTGACCACAGTTGGAGCAGACTTGATCACAACGTTGACCCTTCCAGCCTCGATCGCAAGTACAATTTCCAGATACCGGGTCACAACCTCCATGGTCACATGAGCAAGATTGTGAACAGTGTAAGCCCCACTTTCCAGCTGGGCAGGGAACGTCGCAATGTGGCCCTGTAAAACCAGGCTTGCACGTGCAGACGCCAGTGACTGGATCACAGCCTGTAGATTGGGAGGCAGTGCATCCACACTTAAAAGCACACTTCTGACCATAGTAGCCCTGTGGACACGAGTGTTCACATTTGGGACCCTTGTATCCAGGTACACAGAGGCAACTGCCGTTAACCTGTTGAACGAAAATGATCGCTAACGGTCAATATAAACGAAAACAGTCGCGTATATAAACGGGTGTGCAAGTCCGTGGTTGTATTCTTATTTTCCTTTAGTTATCGTGCATAGCAGTGTTACTGAGAAGTGTCGCGGTGTGACAGACGTTCAGTGTAATATAAGATTACTTTTTCCACGACATCTACTGTCTCCGCAAAATCGAACATGTCAGTTGAACATCTAGATAAAGGCTCTGAGGCCCTCACTTCCAAGATTATTTAACCAGTTTAATTGGGCGATGGGCTCTTATAAAAAGAACAAAAGGCTTGTGCGGACACTCCAATCAATCACTCGCACACCCGAGCAGATACACGGGGCAGATGATCTGCGCGGGATAAATGCTATTTGAAAAGTGCATTTGGTGAACCAATCGCTTTAGTTTTACTTTCATAATTTAAGAAATACGTAAAGCTACTGCTAGATTTCCATCCCTTGATAAATCGCTGTGATGTAAGCCACAGTAGTCGGGTAACTATTCATCAGGGCTATTACTAGCATTTCGATTTGCCGGGCACGTGCATAGGTGGCAAACTGAGAAGCTAAAAAGTTGGGATGAATTTAGGTTTCTGGGAAACTGCCCACCTAACCCTCCCCTAACCGAACATTTTGCCCTAAGTGAGAAGCAAGTGTTAATGTTGACTTAGGGAAGGGGTAGGTGAGTAGTTTCTCAGAAACCTAAACTGATCCAAAAGTTCTTTATGTTTTATTTTCCCTTTAGGGGAGTTCGTGCTTGTAGTCGCCAGGGGAAATCCCCGGCCCTAGACCCTCAGTGAAAGCCCTGATTCGTAATAAGCAATTACATGACATTCAGAATTGTAGCTTGACAGACCTGATTGCAGATTCCATTGTGTTGACATTGGCAGACATTCTGACAATTGCTTCCCCACGAGGTATCATTACAAGGCTTGGAGCAGTCGCTACCAGTCCAGCCTGGAGAACACTGACAGCCATCAGTAGTTCGGCAAGTACATTGACCATTTACAGAGTTACATAGCGCACCGTTCACACACGAACAAGTCATGGAGCAGTTCTGGCCCCAGAAGCCCTGAGAACAAGGCTTGTCACAGAACTGACCAAAGAAACCACTCCGGCAGGTACAGGATCCTGTAAATGGATATCAAAACCTTAGTATCTACATACAAATTCTCCAAACTGATCTCTATACATTTCCTTAAAGAATGATTTAAGAGAATTTGTTAAAAGATCAAGGCAATTTTACTTAGGTGATCATTTTATTAATTCTCATAACTTATCTGTTGACTATGTATGGATATTGCTAGGAGAAAATTGATCTTGGTCACTATTGGGAATTAAAGGGTTAACTGTCACTTCTATTAGACGGACACCTCGGTAAAACGGACACTGGAGTTGGTCCCTGCCTTTCTTTAATCCATTTTACTCCCGACGGACGAACACTCAGTGTGGGTGGACTTGGGCGGATTAGGGTGGATTTCCACTGTCGCAATTTTTTTACGAGCGTACGCCCGCAAATTCTGCAAATACAGGCAAAGTATGGAAAGTCGTACGTAAACGTAAAAGTTGAACCCCGCTGCACTTTTACGTTTAGGCGCGGCGTTTCATACATTGTCTCCATTTTGTTTACGGACGTCAAAATTTAATACGCGGCAGTGGAAATCAACCCTAAGAGAGGGTTGACTACTTGTAAGTATTCAAACACATGAATATCACAGGTACGTGTACATAAAACTGACCTGTCTTGCGATCACACGCTCCTCTATTTCGACATTCGCACTTACGAAGACAGTTGACCCCGTATGACCCCCCAGGGCAGGGTCGATTGCAGAGCACCCCTGCCCATCCTGGTTGGGTACAGTTGCAGGTGCCATCTATTCTGGAACATGTTACATTGTTCTGGCATTTGCAATCGTAACTGCAGTTGACGCCATACGTTCCCGATGGACAAGGATATTGACATTCACTGCGCAAATGAGAAAACGTGATTAATGCCTTTCTAGGGGTATATTAGTGAAATGGTGATGGTCCAGTGTTTAATCCTCCGACCCCTGAGAAGGGAGACCACTATCAAATTTTTTCTTTACCGTGCCACTACTGAATGAAACAGAAAGGTCATGAGATCGTCAACAAAAAATTGTCCGCATCAGTAACATAAAACAATGTATAGAGATTAGTATGGGGAATATGCATACCGTAAATGATCTACTTGACACTCGCTGCGTTAATTTAATTTTGGAGGTCCAAGAGGGGACCAGGGGCTGTGTCACGGCAGTCCAGGTCATTTTGTTTAATTTTGCCAATTACTCGCCCTCGATCGGCATGGAACTTAAAGTAAGCAAGGAAATTGCATGGAAATGACAAAATCAGAGATTCGAGACAAACAAATATGCCTCCTGAACATTATTTTTGAATTTGCAAACAGCAGAGATCATCTTTGAAAAACTGTTAGGCTGAACAGTTTTCAAAAACCCTAATTTCAATCTTCTTCCGTTTTGCCCATCCGTGGCATCTGTTGTAACTGTTGTGTTATTTTAACCTTCCTTTAATGTTTTAAGCGGTTATTTTTACGTTTCTCTTAATTCAACAGGCATTTTATAATTACCTAATTTGGCTGAATTTCCTGACACAGCTCCTTCAATAAATAGGAGGCGTCTAGAAAACCATATCGCTCTTTCAAATTTCACCTTCGAGGTCAGAATCTCTGTTCAGGGTCATTGCGTTGTTATCATCAGTCTGTTCTTATTTTGAACTTGACATTGAGCAAGACGCAATGTGCAAACATTTGTTAATCAAGGAAGAAGCTGAATAAATTAAATCATGTTGCTCCTTTTTGCTAATAGACTTATTCGGCTATAAACTCAATGTTGTACCCAATTCAAATCTCCCGGGGATAAGATTCTTTGTGTATTGCATTTGCATTATAATGTGGCATTCACATTTAAATGATATGGAAATTCCTGAAACAAAACGTTTTATTCCCAAAGGGTTTGAATTGGGTACAACATTGAGTCAGCCGAATAGATGTATTCCTAGTATTTAGGAGTAACTTTCACGCAGGGCGTCTATTAGACAGGGGGCGTTTGTTAGAGAGGGGCGTCTAATAGAAACTTAACATCGTAAAGGGGCATTTATTAGGCAACAGGCGTTTAATTAAGAAGGGGGTCAATTAGATCATTTACGGTAGTGATATTGGGGCCTGGAGGGTCATTTACATCTGATTGCTGATCCCGAACATCATGGGAGGGCTCGTTTATCGATTTTCTCACGAAAGTCACTGTGATATTTTGAACACTAACTACTGGTATTCATCAGGCGTTGATGTCGCTGTGTATGAGAAAACCTCCACCCGGTTAGCGGCTCAGTTGGGAGCATTTAATTATATTGATTAGAAACTGTGGCTGTCAAATATCCGATTAATAATGATAACTGATCTGAGTCAGTGGAGTGCAATTTGGTCTGAAATCATATGCACGAGTCCGATTAAGTGTATAAATGGGTAACTGTGACATGCAGCTGGGCTTAACTCTGTCACTGAATAGCATCATTTTCAGGGGGAATAGCAACATGTATAGGCATCTTTCGAAAAAAAGTCCTTGAACTTACTCTCCGTGATATCCTGGCAAGCAAATACATTTCCCTGTAAATCTGTCACAAAACGTGGCCGACTTCTGACACGAACAGTTCTCGGAGCAGTTTACACCCCATGTATTAAATGGGCAGGGTTTATCGCACACCTCTCCGGTCCACCCTGCGGTACAGTTACACGACCCTAGTTTCGGATCACATGATTCACCATTCTTGCACTGACATCTCTGCGCACAGTTGTAACCAAAATACCCTGGACTGCAGACCTTTTCGCAGCTTGCCCCATGATAACCTCGCCTGCAATGGCAATCACCAGTGGCTACATCACAGCTGCCATGCTCCGTGCAATTACATTTATTAGAGCAATTGAAACCATAGTAACCTGATTTGCAAGGATGTTGACAGGTATAGCCATAGTAGCCAAATAGACAATGGCAATTAAATGTGCCGTTTGCCTCAGAGCATTTGCCGCCATTCAGACAAGGGTTGGATGAGCAACCATAATGTTCACAACTGGCGCCATGATATCCATGGTAACACTGACAAGATTCACCAGAGATGTTCAGTATGTTGTTGCTATAATCTGTGACAAGGGAGAAAATATATAAAAATATCAAAAAACTATATATATATATATATATATATAAATATACAAAATATTACTGGTTATTACCATGGGTTGGGGAGACAGACTGCTGGCGAGATTGATGCAAACGCGCTTGCTCAGCTCTATCTATATTATCATTACAACCTTTTATCCTTTTATCCTGCTTCTATTGATAACGTCACAGATTGTTTTCACTAATCAGCTTTCGCAGCTTAGAAGGAGTAAAAATGATCAGTAATATTTGGTTTGTTGGCTCGACAATTACGCTTCAATCACAATGACTACAGGTCGAGCACGGTTCTTTAATCAAAAGTGATCATATGCAAATTCCCATCAAGTTGGCGGCAGAAAGCTTTTTTGATTTACATCAAGGAGGGAATTTTTCTTAGGATAGAAACTTCTTACGATTGAGGTGTCATTAAATGATATCGATCAAGGACTACAATGTCTGTAGAAGGCTTTCCTTCTATTAAGACACAATCAGTAAGTCGTTGAGAATTGGTGCTTGTTTGAGCCAAATGACCACTTAGTTTTCAGTACGGAACCTGAAGTTTTCTGTGAAGTAGGCAAAGTGCCACTGATCTCAAATTATTTATTTTTCTTTTGTAAAAACTCATTTTCATAAACCTTACCATTCCTTGGTAAAAGGAAAATAAACTTGAACTAAGGTAAATTTTGATCTAATGCATAACAAGTATCATAGACTACGAGTAGTCCCCCACACGCGGCGGGGAGAGAGAAGTGTCGCCTTTTCTCGCGTGGGTTGATTTTCACGCGCGCTCGCGTTTTGCTCGCTCTACTATCCCTGAGGAAAAATGGGGGACTACCCGTAGTCTACAAGTATTATGTTCATTTTTTTGTGTGTGTTTGGTGATGCAATGCTCTAGCTGGTAATATGGCCGTTGTTATCTTTAGACAACAATGTAAAACGTTTGATTCCAATAACTTTCAATGTTATCTTTCCAAAATGCGTGGCCCGTAAAAAGAAAAGCTGTGTATACTTTAGTACTTTTCCATACTTATTTTCTTTGTGAGAATCGGATTGGATCACAACTTACGTATTTTTTAAAACAATTTATTTAATAATTTTTAGTAAACCTTCAAGCGATTGCAGGCGGTAAGAAGTGTTGCTTCAGGCGGTAAATTTTACCGGTTACCGCCTAATAAGGAGAACACTGCAATTCCCTTTTCTTTTTGTGCTTAACTGATCAGGCCATTCAATATCTTTAGCACCAGTTTTATAGCTTTTCATCTGCCTTTTGCTGGCTTTTTCTTTGTTTGTCTTCTTTTGACTTGGGCTTGTTCTTGGCTAATCTAGGTCCCAAATTTAACTTATCTAGGGATAACTGCATTTTATTATTGAATCTATTAGCTGCCACCTGGCTCCGGTATGCAATTTCCCTGTGAGACACAGCTACCTTTACACAATTTACACCAGAAATACTAAAATCTGTGAACCTTTGGTTACCTCTTGTTTTTGTTTTCTATTAATCTCTGCACCATTTCATCATATTACCCATATTTTACTTTTCTCATTTAGACTGGGGAGGGCGGTTGTCATTTTTTCTTTTGGTCAAGAAGGGGGCGGGGGGATGTGACAGTGACCTCATCTTTTTATTAAAGTCTTTCATTGTGCCACGTTTGAAAAGGGAATTACCTTAAATAAACTTTCTGGCGAATAGATAGGATATAACGTTTCAAACGTAACTCCAAAGTTAGTGTATAAACTTAAGGACTGGAACTCCCCGGTCGCAATACTGTACTGTAACGGTCTTTTTTAAGCGCACCTTCAATTCATTTTGAAACCACTGAGAATTTTCATCTAAATCTTAAGGTCCTCATCAGTGCGAAGGATCTGTCAGTCTAAATATTATTACGAGTTACCGAGTCCACGTAATATAATGACCTTTACCTTGTGAGTTAATCGGGACATCAAATTTGTTTGCCCAAAACTTAAAAGGAACAACATTTTGTAATAAACATGTACAAGGATACATTCTGTCCCGAAGAAAACTTCCGGAAAATCTAAGAATTTGCAAAAATTGTTCATCTAATCAAGTAGAAAATGAGGTTCACTTTCTACTTCACTGTGATTCTTATTCGTGTATAAGGAAAACGTTATTAAATGATATACTCTCGAAATATTTTATCTTTAATACTCTAAATGACCAAGATAAAATATCATTCCTTTTTAATAACGTAGACCATTATATTTGTAAAAAAACTGGTTACTTTGGTTTGGAATCTTTCAAGAAAAGGAAACGGGAGTCAAGATATTGTAACTAATTATTAATGACTATTTATTTTGTAATTTCATTGCTGTATTTTTCTACTATTATCATTCATTTATTTTTATTTTATTATTTCTTTTATGCAATACCAGTATGTACAAGGCAATGCAAATCAATATGGTTGTTGTTCTCTACATGTACGTACCCTGCTTTGGAACTGTAGTACACTCGGCATTCTGACCGCAGTTTCTATCCCCAACACAAGATGAGCTTGTTGGATCCACAGGGCCACTGGAAGCACACATTTCACTGCCCAAATAAAATCCATACAGCTCTGCACGTAAGCAAATCCAGTTTTCCCATGCCATTGGGTAGATTCTTATCCCACGAACCGGAGCAGCAAACATCAAAGTATGATTTTGTATAGTTGAGCCATCTAGTGTATGAAAGTTCAAAGTACAGTTAGGCCCGGTTTAGACGCCGAACTTTTCATGAGCCGAACCTAATACATTGAATTAAGTACATGAAAAGTTCGGCGTCTGAATCAATTAGGTACGCCTGTTTCAATTTGGAACGGCTCAGCCGTTCTTTTTGCCTAGCCCGGCCGGGAATTTCACCTTTGGAGCGACTTTGGAACGGCTTTGATTCAGACGCCGAACTTTTCATGCACCGAACCTAATGCATAAATTATTATAACGTATTTTTTAAGTCTACCTGGCGTTGTGAAAACCGGGTTAGCAAACATTTTGTAATTTTTCTCAACTTCTCCTGTCTAATAGCTTGTTTACTGTGTTGTTTGCCTATGTTTTTTTTTTGCTGGTTTTGCGGTTAGGGATTTTTGTAGAAGTGTATGTAGACAGAATTACTATCTTACTCTCCCCCCCCCCCTTCCCCTCCCTCCCAATTTTTTTTGTCCCTACCCACGATTCTATCTTTAATACAAGTGACAGTTATTTGAAATCAGTGCGCGCTTGAAGCTGGTTTCGGTGCCGTTTAGCAGTTTACTTTTTAGATATTGGTCACCTTAAGGAAAGTTTCCCGGACAGCATCATGTAAAGCTCTGAAACGGGACAAAGTTATTACGATTCGCAGCGTCTGCATCGTCCAATATCGTATTTTATTTGTTTCTAAGCTTGCGAGCGGGCGGAATCCTCCAAATCCTGCAATCTGGTTGGTTCCGAGAGCGGGCAGTTTTTTACGATCTTGCCCGCTAACCCGGGCGGAATCGTTGGTAGCTTTATTTACAAGTTTGTTTGTTGTTTGTGAATGAGCAAAACCGGTGACTTTTAACCATTTTTGTTTTAAAACTTGAGCTAACAGTGCATTTTGTTATTCATACAAAACATCTGAAGGGAGAATCAAGCAAGTCAGCCAGGAGAACCGCTAAAGTAAAGCAAAACAGGTGGCTTGTGATGTCGCTTCACTAGCTTTATAACCTACGCCGGTGTGAAAACAAAGCTAAGGTGGTCCCCGCCGACCGTGCGACTCTAGATTCGGAACTTGAATACGACGAGTGTAAGAGAAAAGTCCAGAGGTGTTTATTTGCTAATAGGCCGAGTTTTTCCGAGTTATTCGATGATATTTCGCTTATGTTGAACGTGAGGAAGATTATGCGTGGTTGTGGATAGTCTTATCAGTGCCGCGAAAGTGTGTGATTGCAGCATCCTCCTCAGGCGCTTCGTTTTTCGCAAGGTAGAGGCGAGCGACTGGTTATGAGCCGCAAGGGACCATGGGAAGGGTACAGACAAAAGGCCAAGCGCCGTCTCGCCCGTTGTCTCCTTCCCGCCTTCCTTTGCGCGCACGAGAGAGACGTCTGGGTACGAGGCAGGTGTGATTGTGTGATTTCCGCATGGTGTTGACAGGTAAGTCATGGCGTGGTTGAACTGCGGTTTCGCCAAAATATTCTGTGCCAGCCGTTAATATTGTTTCGTCGGTGTTTAGCTTAGCTGATTGTACCTTAGAAAAGCAACTCTCGACTCAGGAAAATTGGATCTAGGTCTAGTTTCAGCGGGCTCTAATGGCATTGAACCATAGGCCGGTTTTTGCAGATAAGAAGGTGATAATTTGTGCACTCTGTTTCATTCAGTTTGATGTCTATTCCATGCGAAATCCTGTTGTTTATCGGAGCGCGAAAAAAGTAGTGTTTTGCTAACTACTTAAGCCTTAACCAGGCACACTTTCGCTGCAGTTCACTCAACTTAAAAATTTCTAGACTGAAATGACACCGGTTTGAAACTTCGCGAAGTCGGATTACTGACTAAATGTTCTAAAATTTGTGTCATTTTAAAATTGGACCCGTTGGAATGCTTCTTGGGATCATTAACTTACTGCCCGGCGTCAGATAAATGCTTTTGATCGGCCTTTGAACGAGTTTTGTTGTTTTAAATTGCCAAGTAGTAGAATGAGTTGATATTTTTGCTAACCCGGTTTTCAAAAATCCAGGTATACGTAGTTTGACCGAAATGAGCATTTCTCTCCTCTTGAATTTAGTTCGGCTGGAATTAAGATCGGCGTCTGAATCAATTCAGCCGGTCTAAATAATTTGGGTCGGCCTTAATTCTAATTAGGTTCGGCTCATGAAAAGTTCGGCGTCTGAACCGGGCCTTAGGCTACGGTAAAACGGACAACAAAAAAGTACAATTTGTTTTGCAACATTTCTTCAAAACGAGTTGAAAAGCGATGTTGCGCGTTTTACTAACCACGAATCAAACCTGTCTAGCAACAAATCAGGTTGTTACAAGCTGCGTGAATACTGACTTCTGATTGGATAAGATTGCGCGAGAATCACGCTATACACCCGATTTACGTCACATGCTGCAAAACAAGGTTGCCTTGGGCCAGTAAAACGCGCAATATGTATAGATTTTATTGCAAAAAGTAAAAGTACAGGTTTGATTCGTAGGTGGTAAAACGCGCAACATCGCTTTTCAACTCGTTTTGCAGCAACGTTGCAAAACAAGTAGCACGTTTTTGTTGTATCTTATAGCTTTAGTCGGATAAAATAACACCCTGTCAAACAGATCAGACTTTATCTGACAACGGCGACGCGGACTACAGTGGAAAGACAGTCATAGGTAAATAAATTTAACGGTTCGCTGTACGTTGAAAAAAGGCTAACCCCCCAAAAATATTTTTAAAGACATTTATGTCACTTTTTGACATTTTGCCACAGGGTTAGTCAGTCACAGCGGTTAGTCAGAGAGAAAGTCAGATAAACTCGAACCAAACTGTGTAGATACATGGATTTATGAACAAGAAAGGCGCTATAAAGTCGTCGTGACGCATTTTAACGGCTGAGGCTGGAGTAAAAATGGGACACACAAAAATAGACGAGAACGCTGAAACGATAGAAAATTACCCAATTCACGGCGTCCCGTTTTTATACTAGACGCATTTAACGTCTAAGACGTTAAAGTCGTCTGTTAAGGGTCTGAAGGAAGCACTTAACAGAAGACGTTAATGTCGTCTGACGTTAAATGCGTGTCTTATTTACTGTTTTTCTACTATAACATCCCTAGCACAAAAAGTTAAAATTTAATCGAAGGTTTGTGTTGTTGTTTGCACTTCAGTCCAAACCAGACCGCAATTTACCTCCTTTATTAATTGATACTAATTGCTTGCCTTAAAAAAATGTACAAGAATTTATGTCTTTTATAGATCACCTTATGACCATATGCTAGGACACAAAATGCTTTCCCGCTTATAAAGTATACATTATCCCAAATGGACGCTGTGTCCAATAAATCCCATGATTTTCCCATCATTTTTCGTAATCGAGAAATGACGCTTGTTACTTCAGCATCTGCTGGGTATCTAGCCTGCTCCAGGCTCCAAAATAATAGCGCAGTCGTGCAGTAAAAAGTGATGTAAAAAACGCACGTCTTTTCGCGACATCCCTACTACCTGAGGGCCTGGCACAGGCCACTCGGTAACTTTCGCAACTTCTTAGATTCAGACACCACTTTCCACAAATATCGTTTCAGCGAAACTGAATGAGTGAGAAACAACATATAAAAAACAAAATTCGCTTTGATTTTCGAGCCAAACTGAAAGCATTTGCTCCGCGGGCAGCATGAAACTTGACACCTGCAGAAATACACCCTGAGTTGTGAAGAACTTGTGGATCGTCTCTCTTTGACAATAATATTTTAGACTGTCAGTCGAGAAATGGCCTTACCGTCTTTAAATTTATCCATCCCTAGGCATAATTAGCCGGATTTTCAGCTTAAAACGAATCCCTTCTGATATTCACGTATTGAAAACGATACATCAAGATAAAAGGTTATTAAAACAAAAAACAAAAACAAAAAAAAAGAAAAATGACTATATGTGTTATATTACAGGTCAAACTTGATTTCAGGTTAATTTTGATATAACCTAATAGGTTAACTTTCAGTCTCAATTGTCTCCTAGCCCTAGAAGACAAAGGAATTTGAGAATCAACCTACAATCCTGGACAAAACAACTTGAGAAAGTTTTCCCCATCATGTCCACTCTCCTACACAACAAAACTATTTCCAAAACGACGCCTTTGCGGAAAGAAAACCCCTTCCCCCAATTCAATGTTGCTTCCCACAAACGCCCAGGGATCAGGCTTTCTTTTGAATACACAACAACATTGCTTTCAGGGGAAGGGGGAGAGGGAAGAACCGGTACAGCTACGATGTTTAGAAAAATGCTGTCCAAGAATACAATTTTCTCAACAGTTTTGTCCAAGATTGTAGGTTAAAAAATGTTACGTGACCTGAAATCAAATTTGACCTGTAACATGTACATCATACCTTTCCCTACGCATGTAAAGTAACTAAAACAAGCAAAGGTTAATGATGTGCGGGGTAATTTCACATACAGTAAAAAACCCGCCCCTAAGAACCTGCATTTTCCCAAGTTAGCCTAAACGGTTCTAACATAAATGGTAATTAGCACAACCTTAGGCTATTTAGGTTCTCAAATAAGTTCTTATTTTCTGAATAAGAAAAAAAATACATTGTATAGCTTAGCGCATTAAGTGGTATTTACCTTATTCCTTATATAAAATCTGCATACCATTGCATTGCAATTGGAGTGATAAGGCAGCGATGTCTCCAAAGAGGAAACTGAATGCTGACTTTTCTTATTTGCCAATCGTACAGAATTTTTCTGTAGACTTTAGAAAATAGGAACCTGTTTCAAATCTTAGGCTAGACAGGTTCTTGTATAGAGTGAGCCTAACAGGTAATTTTTTAGCCTAACCAGTTCTTAATAAACAGGTTCTTAGTTGCGGGTAAGCGTATGTTTTACAGGTGGCTGTATTACCAAGTTGTACCTCTATTAGCTTCAAATTTGCGTCGACCTTTTGCACCTTTAGTGTCCCTGTACCAGGTGTATTTTTCACCATCTAAAGAGATCTTCATTCTGAAACTACAGAAAATACAGTAGTGCTCAAAAGTAGGTTACCAACCTCTCTTCCTGGGTAAGACGAGAGCCTCATCTCAAACATGAGTCTGTGATGAGCGCCACGTCTAGAGAAAAAAAAAGTGGGGACGTTAATTAAGATCAGAAGACGGCGACGGCGGCGAAACGTCGCTGAAAAAAGTGAATTTGCGTTCTTTAAGTCTTCATCGCGATTACTCCAAGTCACTAATTTTTCTTTGTCAAATGTATCATAACCATTTGCTCAAAATGTGAAACGACCGGTTTGCTCATGCAAAAGTTATGGTAAACAACCAAGACCTCTAAAGAGTAGGTTTCGTGCGCTTCAAGCATCTCAGGGCTTATTTCAAATAAGTAGCAATTAGCTGCTAAGGGGCGCTGTTTATATGGAGGGGGGAAGATCAAAGTAAAAGCAAGATCCTATAAGGCGGGACAACTTTTCGTTGGATTTACATGTAGAAATTTCGGTCCGTGTGGTGCCCATGTAAAGAAGGAATTAAAGATGGCGGGCGACAAAATTAAATGCAATTTGGGTTCTTCTGTTCTCTTTACTAAGCGTTAATAACTAACCCGGCAGGATTTAAACGCGGCAGAATTAGCTCAGTCAGTAGAGCGCTTGACTGCGGAGCGGGAGGTCCTGGGTTCGATTTTCGGGGCCGGACCATTACTCAGGGTCTCAAAATAACTGAGAAATGAACAGGGTGTCCAGTGCCATGGATGCTCAAAAAAATAGCAAAATAGGAAACTCAGGACTTTACTTAAAATTCACTCATTTTCAATTGTGCATTGAGAAGAAACAGTTAAGATTACCCATAGTTCTTGGATTACATCATATCCTCACCGTCATTTCTGTTTTTAACAAACGTTTTTACTAAAAAGCTGATACTTCGTTTTCGTTGTCATTTTGCGGTAAGTGTGTAGCGGCAAATTTTAGCATTTTTGAAAGATTTAAAATAAAAAGGCCGCCAAAATGATGAATGTCTCAGTATGTATATAATAAAAACAAAACCACATGGAAAGTGCTTTGTACTGTATTTACGCACTCGTTTTTGTATCAGAAATCGTACCCGTTCGCTGCTCTCACTCGTTCGATTCCTGATACGTCAACAACTCGTGCGTAAATACCGTACGCCAACACTTTCCATGAAGTTTTCTCTATACATACAATACATGTAGGTGCACTAGAAAATCACACAAAAAGTAACAACATAACAAAGTTGTTAACAGAACTCAAAAAGGGAATAGAGGTCATGGAAAGAACAAATGTAACTATTACTTTTGGTAATATTAGAACATCAACTTGCTTTATGATAAATCTCACTCTAAAACACATACAACTATAATTTCATTTCAAACTGGAACTGGACACCCTGAATGAAGGTACTGCCTTTCCCCTGCAAATGGTTAGACCTTCGTGTGGCTCAGATGACCACGTAATATGGTGGTCCCGTCTCCACTAGGAGACATAAAAATAGTGTCCCCAGCTAGTACTTTCGAGCTAAATACAACAGAATTATCAAAATAATCAGCACGTGGTAACGCCAGTCGAAATCACCGGTTTGAACGACCCACCGCCATTTTTGTCCGGTTTGTCCCTAGTACTAGGATCTTTCTAGCGAAAATAGTTTACATGGTGCTAGGATCTTCCTGCCCCTCAGCTAAGAAGATCATAGTACTAAGAAGATCCTAACGCTAGGGAACAGTGCAACCCTTGCTTGTGAACTGAATACAGAAAACATATGGCGCTAAGTTGATCCGCCTTCTAGGATTTTCCTGGTGCTAAGATCTCCCTCCCTCCATGTAAACAGTCCTTAGGTTACCTTTTGACCCAATAGTTGTTTTGACTTAGCAGAATATCCCGGCCACCTTGCACTGATATACGTGAAACAAGAGCCAGCTGTGGCAGCTTAACCTGGAAGTACACGAACTCTGGATTTTGGTCTGTGGAACACCAAGCATCTAAAATGATTGAAACGAAGGTTACAATTGAGATTAAAGATAACAGCAGCCATACAGACTGTTAAAGGTCAGTTACTGTCATCAACAGTTCATCAAAAATGGTCACATCATTTTATGTGCGCAAACACTACGATCGATACAGACCACGCAGGCGCCGTCGCAGTTGTCCCTTTCGTAAACGGTCGCTGCCATTTTTAAGACACTTAGAAAATTCTTTGACCTGTCATTGAGAGCGTTTCTATTAAAAAGAAAGAAAATCGCGTCCCAGGATCGAACCCGGACCTCGAATCCCAATCTCTCTTCCTTACCACTACACTACCACACAGACCACCAAAATTCAAAAAAATTTAAGTACATAAACTAGCACACTGTCTTTCTTGACTGTTACATCAATAACAGCCCTAGCCCTTTCCATAACTTTTAACGTAAATTCAACTTAGGCTTCAAGGTCGTTCTTTCTAAGACTATTTGAAAACATATTATTTGCTTTATTGTAACTTAATCCAGGAAATATATTACATCTATCACGACTAAAGGCTCGGTTACCAATGGTTGCATCAACCGTTGAAATGGCAACGACAGTTTACGAAAAGGAAATAGTCGGCACCGTCCCTGAGGACCACCTCAGCTGCTTTAGAGTGCTGAAAAAATGCAAGAACAAATTTGACTGTCTTGTTACATCAAACAATGAAGACCGCTTCTGAACGTGCAAACGGATTCAATCCGTGCTAAAGTCTTTGTCTGGCTTTAATTTTCACTTATGTAAATTTAGACTACTTTAACTCCTTTTGAACTCGCATTTATTTCCATTCCTTAATAATGGCGTCATGAGGTAGCCGAAACGTCGGAACTTTATTTCGCTAGTTTTAACATGCTTATGCCTCTCCAAATCATTATGTATTAACAGTCCAGTCCAAAAAAGTGATGACGCCAAAAATCCTAGACTGTTGGATCTATAAATACAAGATGGAAATGCCTCCTCAGTGAAAATAGCCTGTTCCAGGCGTTCAGATAGAGGAGTGCGGCACGAAGTCATAGAGCAAGGAAAAACAAAAAAAAAAACAAAACAAAACAAAGAGGAAGAGAGGGAGAGGGAGATAGGATAGGACTCTCACCCCCCTACCTACCCCACCCCCTCGCTGTTTTCCCTGCTCACATCTTTTCGTCAATCTGAACACCTGGAACAGGCTATAGCAAAAACCAGTATTTTCCCTACAGTTTCACGGTGAGGTGTTATCACTTTTTTTACTCCGATGATGCCATTCGAATCATCACAGCATATATTAAAATCTTAATTTTTTTACAAAAGGGAATTTTGATTCTCGCTTCCTTGGAAACTCTTTACAAAACCCATTACTCCAGCAACTCTAAATGCATCTCATGTGATAGTGTAAATATCATAACATACCCTAGAAAATACCATTGAAACAAGTGAGTTCTTGTTACTGTAGTTAACTGACATCACCGTGAAAGTGGCCCGGCTATAGGCGAATCTTTACTGTTTACATTGTTCATTGTTTACATTTTTGCTCATTAGCATGCGAGTTAACTTACGAAAGACGTCATCGTATACACGAATTAAATTCAAAAGTTGCAAGAATTGGCCAATTTGAGCAATTTGTGCAATTTTCAGCTCTTTGCAAGCAATAACAAAGGAAATAGCAGCCATCGTAAACTGGGAAATTGATGGGTGGCAGAACCGTTAATGAGCCCATACATCTTGTAACCGAAACTATTTTACATTAGTATAATTACATTTGATGATTATCGAAAATAGAGCGCTATGATTGGCTAGGAGCTTCGCTTCATCCCGCTATAATCACCGCGCAGTGATTATAACATTAAAGGCTAGCAGTTTTCAAAATGGCGGCCAGATTTGTTGATGTTTCGGAGTCAGAAATTGATCAATAATTTTATTTTCTCGAATAATCATCAATGTAATTATAGGCGACGTGAGAATCAGCGAATAGTCACCTCGACTTCGTCTCCGTGACTATTCGCCGATATTCACGTCGCCTACGGCGACTAATTGTTAATTATCGGGCTCAAATTTTCACAGACAACTGAAATTGTTATACTCATTCCATATTTATATATCAATGAGAAGATAGTTTATTTCACTAAGCTAGATAAGAGAATGAAAGGAATATGCTAATGAGGCTTAAGACGTGAACAAAGATTCGTCTATTCGCAAAGAGGTCCAGTTAACAAAACCATAAGAGAAAAGTAATAATGCTGCCAGTTTTCTCTTATCATAGCATAGGGCTGTCATTAAGGGCGTGGCTGAAGATTTTCCTCAGTTATTCCCCCGCTACGTTCATAGGAAACAAACAGAAAATAGGTCTAGTGGCATCTTCTAGCTGTTAATCACCGCGCCTTTTGATTAAATGATACCTGGCCACTTGAAATCTTAGTGACAGCCCTGATAGCATAAATTGAATATACCTGACTGAAAAAGGTCGCTTAAAAAGTAGAAACCATGAATGATGATGAGGCTTCAAGGACTTATGGGAATACCTTTTTTAACACAGGAAATTCAATTTTTTTTACCCTAAAGAGCTCACATTATTCTGATTATCATGAGCTTCTCTTGCAGATGCAAATTTTCGGAGTACTTTGTTTCTGAACTCATTCCAAAAAAACTTTTCAAGTGTGCATTTGCGAAGTGGTTACGCTCTATAACGAGCACCGAAGAAACAGGCGATTCTGTTGACTTTTGCGCCGATCAATTTGAAACTTCAACAAACCCCCCGCCCCTCCTTCTGGGGCAAACCCAGGGCATTGGACCGTCACTTGTGCCAGGGAAGTGGGTAATTTGACCATTGCCTGGGTGGAGTGGGAAATTTAAACCAGAAATGTCAAGTTTAAAATCTTTGGACAATCCGGGACTGACGACGTGGTTCGATAGATGCCATCTCTCTCATAGTAACCTACGCAGCTGGCGGAGTTGTTTTTGCGTGTGAGAGTTTGGCGGCGAACCCGCCATTCTCGTAGCCTGTAAACAGACCCCCACCCCTCCCCTCCTCCTGAGGGGACGGGTGGGGGTCTGTACACAAGATACCATCCTCGTGGCTTTGCCACGGGAAGCGAACGCCGCGGCTACGCAGGCTACTCGAATAGTGAGATAGAGGAGTTTAAGATAAAGGAACAGCTTTTTGGAGCGAATGGCTTGTTCAACAAAGTCTATTTTTCGAATTCACAATCTGCAAAACAATTCTTCTTTGAGAGGCGCATTCAACCACTACATTGGGCTAATGTAACGACGCGAGTAGCTTGTGATAATGTAAGCTCTTTTGGGTCATGTCCACACGAGTCCGGAGATTTTTAACACCGCATGTTCTTTACCCGGATTCGCATGGACGGGTCTTAAACCGGTTTAGGTGACCGGATTTGGATATCCGGATTCATGTGGACGTAGCCTTGTAAGAAATTTGAATTTGCAATGCTAATAAACTTCAATCCACCCAAACAATCCATAAGGCCTCATCGTTCAATCAGGTGTTTAAGTAAGGATCCAACCTTTAGCATGAATTCGACCAAATCTTGCTGGTGGATGAGAGGAAGGATGGCCATCTAGAAAGCTGTCTGGAATATACCGACTCTGCATTCCTAAGTCAGTCCACACAGATATGTTGACTGGTACAACAGCGAGCTTTAGGAGGCGGAAGCCTTTTTCTACTTGACGTAAGTATACTGTGTGGATACCAGGTTTCAGAGTAAACGTCTGAAAATCGCATGAGGGAGTGGTGTTAAGTATTGATCAATCTAGTCTGCGAACAGGCTCTCCATTTGGGTGAGTCGCGAGAAGTCATGCGAGAGCAGCAGGCGAAAGGAGACGCGAGTGCAAGGGGTGGCCCTCGCGGATTCGTCGCTCGCGAGTTCGCTCGCCATAAACGGAGAGCTTGCAAGCAGGCTATGATCAATCAATATTTATTAACTGCAAAAATGAAAGCCAATTGTCTGATCAGTAATTATCTAGTACTTACAAAATAAGGGGGCTCAAGGCCGCGGGTGAAACCTATCTATGAATAAATTCATAGGCAAACGTTTGCTTGCGCTAAATATTTTAAAAAGCTTATATCTCAGCTGTTTTAGAGGCAATTAAGATAAAATTTTACAGAGACATTGTGGAATGATGGAAGTTTAGGAGGAGTGTTTTGGAAAGTTTGACCGGACAAAATGTCATCTAGGCCAGACAACGACCAGGCGTCATTTTGAACCCTGGCTTGACTGTAGTCATGCATGATGACAAACCATAAAAATGCAGTGCACATGCACGAAGGAAAAGTGCTCCATATACAGTAAGATCAGATAAGAAACCTTTAGGTTCGAGGACGAGAACGACAACGAGTACGAGATTTTCAACTGAAAGTATTTTTCGCATATTCTAAAAAAATAGACACCCTAGAAAGCTTCATTGCATTTTTTCCACCAGCCAAGTTAGCACTGTTATCTTTACTGAAGCAGGGTTAATCCCTCTCCCGATCGCAGAATGATTAAACTTCTAACACTTGATAACTTGTTTCTGCCACTACGACATTCTCACCAAAACTCGTAGTAGACTCTACTACGAGTTGATGATGACGGCTATCAAGTTCTCCCGCCAAAATGACACTGATTCACGTGCGCGCACTACTTAGTATTGAGGCAATCTCGTCCTCGTAGTCGTTCTCGTCTTAGAATCTAAAGGTGTCTATTAGCAGAAGAGTTACTGTAGGCCTAAAATAATTGTTTCATACCTGGTGGTAATATTGTGTCCACAAGGCATGAGAAGCTTTCTGTGGTGGGATCCAATGTACCCAGTCCCCCTCATCAATTCTAAACGAGATGTCGTTGGTTTTGTTTGAGGTTGCAAACATTTGTTTCCACACAACAAAATCAGCCAAGAAAGACACCTTAAATTCATAACTAGCTATCAGGTCATACAAGGAACCATTTGCTTTCACATAGGTATCCAAAGCGACTCTCTCAGTACTATAGGCAGGCCCTATGAGTATATAGCAAAAGACACTATCAGCATTGCAATACTAAACGTAATCATAACTATAACAAAATTCTCAAATCTGATTGGTTATCAACTGCCCTGACTTCAGCCTTAATGGGACAGTTTCATAGGACAGTACTTCTTCTTAATAGTTGAAAAACCAAAACATGAAAACTTGCTAAAATGGCGTTTATAGGGCAGGAAACAGTAAGAAAACAACAAAGACACAACTTTTCATGAGGTATGTATACTTAAATAGCTGTTTTTGCACATTTTAACCATTTTATCGATCTTAAGATAAATTTCCGTACAAATCCTTATAATGTGGCTTCCAGTAGGCTGTTGTGATTCTGGGCGCCCTGTGATCACTCGTATGATTACAGACCGAATTGGACTCCACTCAGTCCTATTACCATTATTTATTTTTCCGTACGCCAGCGCATTCGTGCGAGGTTACAGTGAAGCCTTGTACAATAATGTTTGAGACTCTGTTAAGGAAACGAAAACTACTGCAAAACATTTTGACTGTACATGTATTTATTGTGCAGCCTACACTTCTGATAGTTTTAGTTCTGGTTTAAAGGGGCTGTGTCACGGCAGTCCAGATCATTTTGTTTAATTTTGCCAATTACTCGCCCTCAGTCGCTATGGAACTTAAAGTAAGCAAAGAAATTACATGTAAATGATGAAGTCAGAGATTAGAAACAAACAACTATGTCTCCTGAGCATTATTTTTGAAGTTGCAAACAGTAGAGATAAAATTTGAAAACTGTTAGACTGAACAGTTTTCAAAAACGCTAATTTCAATCCGTTTCGATCTTCTTCAGTTTTGCCCATCCGTGGCATCTGCTGTGTTATTTTAACCTTCCGTTAATGTTTTACGCGGTTATTTTTATGTTTCTCTTGGACTTAACGGGCATTTTGTAATTACCTAATTTGGCTGAATTTCGTTACCCAGCTCCTTTAAATTTTACATTCTAGTGTATATGATTGACAGACAGTTCTGATATATAGCGACTAGGACCTTGTGTGAAAACTGAGTTCAATGCTCAGAGTGCAAAGAAAGTCAGTTTTACAGCTTGTCCTTTGGGCAAATAGTAGCTACAATACCCCACTTTCCCCAAAATCAAGGATGGAAAAATGGCCCATTTTGGCTTTCGCGCGGCTTCATCCTTGATTTGGAGGGATGGGGGTTTACTGTTCCATTTGATTCTGTCCAAGATTGTAGTATCTACCAGCCCGGAAAAAAATGGCTTTCCTTTCTTTTTGGGAACCGTCGCTCTACCGAGGAAAACAAGTAAATGCCCGAGCAAAATGACGAGTTTAATATGACGAATATAATGATGTCGTAAGTTCAAACACAAAGGACGAAAAAGGTGCAAATACTAGTCATTTCTGGAATATTCTTTTAGAGTCGAACAATAATTGTTGACTATTAATATCACAGTCAGGGCACGTCTTTGTAAGTTTTTTGATTTCAGACAATCACCGTAGATTCCAGCGAGAATAATACAGAAAATAACTAAAAAAGAATTAATGTTTTTTTCCTCGCTTTACATTCTACATTTGGCGTATACAGTACTCACGTTGTCGCCTAAACTCGTCATTTTGCTCGTGCATTCGTTAGTTTTTTCCTTATAAAGCGACGGGACTCTAAAAATAACGAAAGCCAAAAAAATTCTAACGAGATGGATTAATATTTAATTAATGATTATTTATCAATCAATTACACTATTGTGATGTTCTCACAAATGGGTTCATATGATTTTCTCTTGCCCGGACTCTTGCACGAATACTTTTTGTACCTCGTCTCCACCCACCCTGGAAAAACCACAAGGCGTTGCGAACCTAAAGAAGGCTATTTGCATTGTTCGAAGCGATTCGATCATAGAAGTCACTAAATAAGTTTTGTCATTGTTTGAGTTAAAGACAAAAGTCACTTGATGATGTTGGCGCTGGGAAACTCTGAGAAATGCTCACGTTGCATACAAACCCACACGCGGTAGGTTCACACTAAAAGATGACTGTGAGCGTCAGGTTTGGAACGCCGGGGCAGTTTCGTGAACTCAAAGAGAGAATTATCGATCCATGTAGTACATGAGCAATTAATAAGCACAATTTATGAGCAAAGTATTTCACCAGTTGACGACACTGTGGTTGAAGACTTGACCGTAAGCTGTCGTACTCACGTGCACTGAAGCGAACAACTCAGTTGCCGACGCATGTCAGATGAATCCTGATGTTAAGAAATGAACGTCCATGAGCGAGGGACGTGACAACTTTGCCATATTAAAAGATAAGCTTTTCCTTTTAATATTTCCTTCTATTTATTACGCAACACACGCCAGTTTGGAGGTCTAAATTCCAAATACTGGGGATAAAGAAGACACGGACAAAAATAGAAACTTTGAGAATTTCGCACACAAGTTCAAAGCTTCACCGGGACATCCCACCGGGAGGTTCACAAAGACCAACTTGAGGAAAATGGGGGATATTACTGACAAGGTTTGGTGACTGAGTAGAGCACACAAGTGTAGCCCAGGTCGAGGTTTCAGGAGGTTTGCTTTTGTTTGTATCTGTATCTTGCTAAGCTTTTGTCATTAAATTTGTACATGATCTTGTTATCACAATTCTGTTTTTACGCCCATTCAGCGTATTGATGTCAGCTAGCATTAGCGAGTTTCAGAAAACAAGCCTTCGAAAATTTTCAGCTCTCGTGATGTTTCTTGATATTTCTTCTACCATTTTAAGCTATTTTATGAAGATGTAAACTGAAGTCACCGCAAAATGGAAACTTAAAAAAGCGTATGATCCATTTATCTCGAAACAAAATACACATGACTTATACGACCTTTATTTTCCTAATGGTGTTTTGAATACGAACGAACACAGTCAATGTGAGGGGCAAAAACAGCATTAATATGAATGAACCATAGGGTTTTAATTAATATAAGGGTCAATTATTGTGCATTGAGATGAATCGCTTGAAAAGAGAGACTTCGCTTGAAGATGTGATCAGAAGTAAACAAAGGCACAATAGTGCGTCACGTTCAGTCTTTTTAATATCCAAGGACTGTGAATAGTGTTTCCATGTTGTTTATATAAATAAACTAAATAAACAAGCGTGCTGTTTAGCTGGCACAAAAACTTCGGAGGAGTTATAAAGCGGCGTAGTTATCTTCCATGAAGAAAAGTTAGTCATGGGTAAGACAAACAGTGACCTCGAGCGAATTTTTAACTCATATCGGTATCAGGTAAAAAATATGTTATCGATCGTTTCATCTATTTACATTGTTTGAAGTGCGTGCTGATGAAAGCAACATGCGAGCGAGAAATCTTTAAACTATTTTAGGTCACAAAATGCAAAGGATTTTATTCCTTTAAGTTAGGGAAAAATACCAAGAAGAAAGTCTTAAAACTGAATATTTTTTATCTTGTGGAAAAAAATAGTGCGTTTTCATGTAGTGTAGACCGCAAATTAGGATCGTCTATTTACTGCACGTTTCACAAACATGCGAAAGCCAAGCGACGATTGCGTTTTTCGCTGCTGTCAATCATCTTAACGGACCTCTTAGGAAACTCAACTTTACTTCACGGGTTCAAAAGGTCATGGTTTGTGATTTGTGATTGGTGGATTTCGATCCGTTTTGTGTGTTTCTCTGTTTCAAGGTTCGTTGCTTGTGATCGTAATTACGATTGACGGCAGCGAAAAACGCAATCGTGATAGTGGCTTTTGAACTTTAGAGTTCGCATGTTTGTGAAAAGCACAGTAAAGTCTCAGTGCAGTCTGTGAGGTTCCTGGATCAGGCGGAATCAATGGACAGTTGGCCGTCTGTTTTAGTATACTTCTGGTTTTCATACAATACAATATTTCTGTCTAGTGTAAATCAGCTCAGTCGGTCGCATTTTATACTCGTACGTCAAATTAGTCACGTAAAACTGTCACGCTAAATTTTGGGGAACAGAGGGATTGGGGGAGGGGTGCGTAAAAATAATGCAAATCGTTTCCTGCTTAGAATTAATGTCTAACTTGTTTATTTTTATTCATAGTGGTGGAATTTAAAAGTTATTATACAGCCCCCACTTAAAAATGGTACTCTTTTTTTTGTTACGAAAGTCTTCAAAAGGGTACAATGTTCTGAATGAGTTTATGTTTTAGTCTCACATGAGATTCTGTCTCACGCAATGGTCGGCGACAAGGTTTTATGGTCGCCTTAGTGTCAGTGATAGCCGCCCCCTCCCCTAAAAAAAATAGCCCCTTTGCAGTCCAGTTAAAAATCGCCTTTCGGCGATTCTTGTTTTGTGATGAAATACTGCTAGCTGGAACTGCCGTACCTTTCATGAATAAAGAATTTACAGGTAAAAGTTTGTTGACTTTGTTCTGTTCTGTGCTGAAAGCAGTGAAAAAATTTTTTTAAGTTGGTGCACCATATTTCACGAACTAAAAAGTGTCACGAAAGCGAAGATCGCTCAGAATAATTCACAGGTTTCTGAAGGAGGAATTACAGTCAAACCATTCATGAATTGATTATTTGAAAAGTGAATCTGTTTGTTGCTTCTGTAACTTGTACCTGGTATCAAATTGCATTCAATGATCGGTGAATTTTTGACTGCAACTTTTTAGTATACGATGAGATGGAAAATATTTCAATGGATACAATTCATAAAAATTTAGACATTTTTCAAATTCAAGAAAACTGTCAGAGCCGGCAGAACTCGTGTGTGTATTCACTGCTAAGCAAAAATGCGGACTGAAATCAACAACAACTAATGGATGGCAGCATTTTGGCCAATCGGAACAGCACAAATCATCCATTTTTTTTCCTAGCCAATCAGAAAGAAGTCCAGATTCTGGCTTTTTTTGCATGCGATCTGTGAAAGAATTGTATCATGCCCTCCTCCCGAAAACAGATTTAACAGAGATAAAGGGAGAGGGCATGATCGCAGGCTACTGTCACATCATTAGGGAGCTTAAGCAAAGACGTTTTTGAGCAACGGACGTCAACCGGAAGGGAGGACTTTTCCCTTGTAGTATGCCTTGACGCTATGTAATTTGTATTGCTTAGTTTCTTTACTCTTATAGAGACGATTTGACTGAAAATTTGGGCAAAACCATCGCCCAAAAATGAAAAAGGGCAACTTCCGGTAGACGTGCGTCGCTCAAAAACGTCGTTGCTTAAGCTCCCTAATATTAATTACAGCCCTATAGTCTTGTACACTGTCCTTAAACTCATACATGTAATTTGCGACTTACCCTTGCTAGAAGGCCTCACAGCCAGAATTTCGCATCCTGCTAGCGGTACTTCTCTCTTTCTGCAAGTCTCAAGGGGGGCTTTTGGGGCATCTTTATGGCAGTCCAGCCTGATGCCTGCAATGGCAACATTGGCATTTGGACACTTATTCATGGCGTTGCATTCAGGACATGGAGGGAAACCACAGTCTGAGTTTTCAGGCAAAGAATGCTTAAATCGTATCTGATAAATCTTTTTCTCCAACTCTAGATTTACGAAAGCTGCTCGCCAGATATTGCCTTGAGATCCTGTCATACTCCATCCTGCAAAAAAGGGAACAAAATAGTCTTCAAATGCACTTACATGATTTGTGTAACCACAGGCAGCCCAGGTTTAATATTAGAGTTTAATCATTAATATGTGTGGGCTCATATTGCATAGTCCTCATATGGCCATGAACATAAAGGAATTGTGTGGGAATTCAGGTTATAGATTCAAAAAGATAAATAATAATAATAAAAAAAAGGACTTTACCTCAATTACTAACTGTCTTGGTTTCTTCTTGCTTGCTGTGTGGTTCTTGTCCGGGGTAAAGGAAATCACTTTAATTGCAGCAGATCAGTAAAATAACCAAATGGCAAGCAAGAACAAACCAAGGACTTGACAGAGGTAAAGTGTTTTTTATTGAGCGATTATTTATCTTCTTGAATCTATTACCTGAATTCCCATACAAATCCTTTATGTTTATGTGTATGATCCCTAGCTACATTCGTAAAGCACAAAGTAGAATCAAATGAACCCCCCAGCTGCCTAATCCTAATCCCTGCCTATTAAGAGCACGTACATGCAATGGGTAACTTGTACAGCTCTTCACGTTCATGGTTTTTCCGCAAGACACTATTCAGGGCTGTCATTAAGGTTTTAAGAAGCTTATCTTTCAGTGTAATTAGCCAGTAATTTATCCCACAAATCCTCCTGTGTTTGGTATGTTTAGAAACTTAAGGAAAATAGCAATTCTCAAAAACTCTTTTACTTTCAGTCTCACCTGAGTCAATCCACCTGCCATGGGGACCAAGCAAAGGATTTTTGGTGTTCACAACAACTCTAAGGGTGCCGATATCTTTGCCATGCATGTTCCAAAAGAAATGCAAGTAGCATTTATTAACTCCTTTAATGTTTGGACTTGTGAAAGTGACTACAACAAGAATGAAGAACAGATCTATAAATGCATTGTTTACAAAAACAAATAACTAATAATCGTATCATATGTACACAGTCAGGTTTCCAAACAATGGTTTTGAAGGAGGATGTGACTGCAAGGTCTAGCTATCTCACATCTCACATTTTCTGTGTCAAAATGCAATTTGCTATCCTTTCAGAACATTTGAGACTATATTGACCAATCATGGTCTCAGGTGGCTTTTGAGATGTGATGGAGCCAGCTTGCAGGTGGTTGGTATGCGGGCTTGCCACAGTGGCCTTTAGTTTAATACAGTCAAACCTTCACTACTACAACGGCCACCTCTCTACAATAGCCATTTTTTTTTTACCCAGCAGACAGTTCATGCATTGACTCTTGTTTAAACCTCTCTACAATGGCTACCTCTCGACAATGGTAACGGCCACTAAACCATGTCCCCAACTGCTACAATGACCTCTTGACAACAGCCACTGTTTTTACAGAGACTGATGAATGAGTTAAGTAAGACTGGATAGGAAATTTGATCTGTAAGGCACTTCTATGATTAATCGCGGCAAGTCTTAACAATTCATTTATGATTAATTAATGTAAATACAGTACTTTTTTCGTATGAACCACATATAACAACTCCCTCTAGCAGACAGCCCTTGACAGCTTTATTTCACTTAAAAGAAAATACGTTGGTGTAATACATCTGCAATTCTAAATGCAAACGTTGTATAAATGTTGTATGCAGTAATCAACATTTGCCTTTTGAACATTACATTTCTGTATCCAAACTTGAAAACAATGCCAGTGAATAATGAGGATGCTCAATAATTACAATTATTGTAAACACAAAATCTGGGGGAAAAATTGGTTATATCCGAGGCCCTATTTAAAAGCCTTTCCTGTTTCCAATGTTCTTGAAACTTGCAGGGTATAATATTTATTTTTTATTTATTGGCGATTGATCTCAGGATTGTCAAATTTATAAAAAAAAATTATCCAGCGGTTTTTTGAAAAATGCAAAATTTGTAGGCATGGACCAAATTACGTGCAAAAGCTGTAACAAAAGCAGCTGAATGCAACATACATACATACATACTTTATTAACATGACTAACACTTAGCTATAAAGCTAGTTTACAGGTCAGTCATAAAACTAAAAACAAGCCTAGAAACCATATAAAACTGCATAAAATTATAAAATTATTGTTAAACTTATACACTAAGAAAACCAGGTTAAATTGCGAATAAGGGTCAATAAACTTACAACTACATAAAAGTGTTTAAAATGATATAGTACATGGAAACTGCAATAAGATTATAGAAACTAAATAATACTTAAATACTAAGAAAAACTAAGTTAACCCTTTAAGCCCCAGCATCAACATGCATCTTCTCCACACTGTTCTTCATACATTCCTTATTGTACTGCTTGAGTGAATTTGTTCTAACATCACAACATTTTGTCTTCGCTGATCATTTCATTCATTCTCATGACCTGTCTGTTTGATCAGGCAGTGTTATTTTTCGGAGAAATTGGATGTAGATCACTATTGGGGCTTAAAGGGTTAAATTGTGAAAGGGACTATAAACTTGCAAGGTTGAGCTCCTTGAGTCCACGTTCAAAACGGCGGTGACTATCAATATTTCTTAAATTATTTGGAATAGTATTCCATAGCCGGGCAGCCTGGTATCTCCATGACTTGATCCCATACTTTGTTGAATTTACTTTAGGTAATTTTAAAATAGCATCACCATGTAAATTATAATAAATTATTGGAATTAGGTGCCGTCAATAACTCGAAAATACTTGTAGGTACTTTTTCATTCCCAATTGCTCCAAACACTGTACTTAACATTTTTGCAAGTCTCTGATTTGCTAATGTGCTATATCCATTTTTAACAACTAGTGTCTCATAAGTAGAGATTTTGTCCTGATAAACGAAGTGGAATGCCTGCTCGTTCAGTTTTTTTAGTTTTCCTGTCAAGCGATTACTGCAGAAATGCCAAGACTCTGCACAATAATTAAAATGTGAAGCAATAAAATAATGTTCTATAAAGCTTTTCCCGCAGCTTTAAAGGAAGCAACTTCTTCATCCTTTTCAGAACAGCGATTTGCTGGCTCACTTTGCGACATATGTTCTTAATTAGTTGCTTGTGACCTCTTAAATAATCCTTAATTAAACTAACTGTGTTGTCGTCTGCACCGTATTTAGTCAGTTTCTGAATAATCAGACTGTGTGACATATTTACTTAATTTTATGAATTTATGCTCCAAAAAGTGCTAAAATTTGCTAATTATGCCATGGCAGTGCTCCTTTAAAAAATTATGCTTTTTTGCTCCAATTATGCCAAAAAATATGCTAGCACAATCCGCCAAGGCCTAATTGGATTTCATTAGGTTACAGTCCTTCTTATGCACTGGAGAAATTTCACCAAGTTTCCATTGTGACGGCACAGTCGTGTGATCCAGCACATAGTTAAAAAGTGTGCTAAATTGCTGGGACAATACCTCCGCTGATTGCTGAACAAGTCTTGGTGGAATTAAGTCACAACCAGTCACTTTATACAGGCTTTAATCTTTTCATAACCTCACATACCTCTATCGGGTTTGATTTCCTAAGTGACAGCATTGAGTCAACAGCTACATGTGAAAGATCAATATCGGGGGTGGAAGTGTAATTATTATTCACACTGTTAGCATCAAAACCAGTAAAATACGCATTCAAAGTCTCAGCCACCTATTAGCTTACCATTGTCTTTGAGTATTATCTGGCCGGTATTTACATTTTTACATGAATTAATATATGGTGAAATGGTACCCCAAAATTTCCTCTGATTTCCATGCGTTTCTTCGCATAATTTAGTGAAACGCTCTTTCACTGCCTTCCTTCTCATACTAACAACTTTATTTCGAGATCTGCGGTAATTTTCCCAATCATCTGGGCTCCTAGACTTATTAAATTTCCTCTTGAAACGATCTCTTTGCCTCCTCGTTTTCTGAATATCGGTTGTAATAAATTGGGATCCAGGAGTTTTACTTTTCTTGAAAGAAATGATAGGAGCATGATCATCAAGAATTTGGCTATAAAGTTTTTCCCAACACCAATACACATCATCTGGATCATCAAAAACGTCAGTACATGTCACAAACATCAAGCAAGCATCTCCCGTCTTTTTTGTCGGGTAGAGGATGATATGGAGTATATCAGAATTTGGTCCCCAGTACATATTACAGTGTCACTAAATGACAAAGCTTCATCTAACATGGTAGACAGTTCCTTAGAAAATGTAGCGTTGTCAACTGACGGTTGTTTATACGCACACAGAATAGCGATACGCTTATTATTCATGTAAACATCCAGCAAAATACACTCAAGCGACTCTCCAGATTTTCTCCTCCTGATCGCAGCAATATTATCCCGAACATAAACAACAATGCCTTCCCCTCCTTTGATTCTGTCATTCCTGTATAGCTTATAGTGCAACACCTGAAACTGGGATATGTTCGATCAATCTTGGTCTCTTGAATTAATTGTTAAATACATTGAACACTCACTGATCGAGCCATTCCTTAACCTCTACAAATTTGCCCCTACAAATTTGCTTTGCAGGCTGTTTATATTGTAAGAAGCAATGATAAATTCCTCCACAATACTCCTTCCTCAAAAATGAAAAGTCTTCTCATTCATCCGCCACTTGTTCTGATACGTCAGAAACAGCAGACAGATTTAAATTTTTTGCCTGTGAAGAGTTCTATAATGTGGAGTGAAATGGAAGTTCCTACATAAATTCCAAATAACATGGTTGACAGGTCCAACTTTTGTTGCCAGAAACCATGAGCAAATATTTCTTGACTGTAATTCCAGCACATTTAATGTGAAATTTGAGTCGACAATCTCCACAGCAAATAAACTTATGGTTTCTTATTGCTCTTTCGCAGAGTACACATGGGTTCTTCACAGGTCCTGGGTTCGCATGAATACAGTCGAGTGGAATTTCACATGGATTATAACCAGTATCTCGGTTTGGACCATAATAGATTACACGACTAAAAAAACTTTCTCTCATCCTACAAGTGGCTGTTATATTGCAATTTCTTGTTCCCATTGAACATCTAACTTTGCATATGAGAAAGAAAAGGACAAAAAGCCGGAGCGGCCAAATGAGGTGACCAGCCGCCATTTTTGTTAATTGTTTTTATTTGCAAGTTAATAAAATTCTTCTTATTTCTTAATTTGTTATTTGTTAATAAAATTCTTCTTACTCGCGATCGCCCAGAGCAATTCCCCTCTTTTTTCGTACGCAGTTTTCAATGGAATCAAACCACTATGAGATGAAGCCGCGTTTCCAAAGCTTATCACTTTCTTAAAAAAAATTAATAGCTAATTGTCTGGATAACATACTATTTCTGATCACTGTTTTCATGATTCGTAAAACTTCGTTTCAAAATATTTCGGGAATGCTCTCGTAGAATTTTTTTCAAACTTTACCATAATTGAGGCAATTATGGCAGGTACAAACTCCCTTAAGCAATTTCTTAAAAAACCTCCTGGTACAGAGAAACACGAAGATAATTAAAAAACGTAATGGCGTTGTTACGTTGCCATGGTTACTCCAATTTAATACAATAAAACCCAGATCATAAGAAATTTTTATCTTAATATAATACAGTTGTGGTAACCTTTTTCCCATATCTTCACTCATGCCGACATAGTTAATTCTCAAACTTGGGAGGCATCCCCCCGAAAAATCCAGTCGAGACACCTTAAAACTATTTTGAGAAGCAGTACAAATGGAAATCCGTGCCGCTTGTCACGCTCAAAGTGACGGATTATGTTACACGTGAAATCATGCAGAATGACTTTTGAACATCGACACGTGCCTGTTTGTTTTGTCCAAAAAACATTTTCTGTGGCGTTTAGTAAACTCTGGCTCAACAAGCCAACACTACCATGTTAAATTTTTCTGCCTGCTTAACTGAATGTTAGTCACCTCAGATGACCGGGTGCTGTTAGAGCACAGTCTTGCATATTACTGTACACCCCTACCTCCCCACAATGGCCACTTTCTTCTGTCCCCAAGGTGGTCGTTACTTCTGCCTTCGCACTCTTGGCCCCAACACCTTTGAGGCACCTGCTACAATGTACCAAGTTCATCATCTTTACATTGTATCACAAGCTGCTTGAAGACCCAGTGATACACTGTAGCTAACAAACTCAATAAATAATTATCAGACGTTCACTTTGAATTTCCTCTCAAACTGATTGGCTGATGGAACATTGGCACTTTAACCAACCAATCCAAGGTCTAGGATTCAAATCCCAGAGATCATGGGAAACCATCGGTAACAATTGTGAAAATTCACGAGAACCCACTTTTATTTCTTTTAATGTACAGTAACATGTTGCTAAACATACTTTTAAGTTAAAGAACATCAAAGTGTACTATTACTTACGAAAACCTTCAATGTCTATTAAAATGTCAGAAGAAGGTCAATTTAAGTGTTAAATGTGTGCACTTTAGGTCTCAAAAACTCCAGACTCCTCTTCCATCCAACCAAAAGGTACGCTCACTTGAGATGTGCATAATTTACAGATCTATTGTCTTTTCATAAAGAGATTTGGGCCTCATCATCAGTTTCAACAGTGAAATTGTCACTAAAAGTTAAGACCACCTTCTAAATGTTTTTAAACTTTTGGAGTCACATACTTTTTCTCTTGGGACTGGAAGTTGTAACAATTGCTAGTGTTAACTGCAAAACATCTTTCATCAGTAACGTGCGATGCACTTTGGGAAGAATTCAAGATGGTGGACAATAGAAAAACGGTGACGTTTTTTAAAAGTTTGTATATACACAAGCTGAGTCATAAAGAATTGCTCTACTAGTTAAGAATCGGAGTGGAAAAATATTATATTTGTGTATTTTGATCCCTTAGTTTAATAAACATATCAGGATATGTCTCTGAGAAACTATTTTTCGGTTCCGTTATTTTAAGATCACGGTAACGACACGGTAACTGGATACGATCATTACCGTGAAATCCTAGGGCTCGCCAATCATGGTGCATACTCAAATCCTGGTATGTACACAGCTGGGGGGTCCAGGCCAACTGTTTTGGCACTGGCTTGCAGATGGACTTTAACCAGAGGTTTCGTTTCATCTGTGGTGAAGGCTAGAGTAGAAAACTTTTGGGGTATCATTTCTCCCCACCTAAATCACTGCCCCTGTGTCACTGAGGATGCATTTCTCAGAGAGTTTCACTCACCTTCCTCGCCAAAAGTAGCATCGGTCGTATCAGTATAAGCATAGAATGAGCCTTTAGGATGCCCCCACAATGGTCCTGTGTTAATCACCGGAGTAGAGGCATTTGTAATCACCCATCTCAAAGAGCCTGATCCTCGTTCATTACTCCAGCCACAAAATGAACCATCCTCAAAATTACATGAATGGACAGTTTCTTTTGATGTTACATCACAACCTGAAAATAATCACAACCAACTTTAACTTCCAAAGCGATAAATTTTCATCCAGGGTACAAAGCATGGTAAAAAGTACAAAAGAAGCTTAGGGTAAGAGCATTGCCAGGCACTATTTATTTAAACAATAAAATTATTAATGGTTAAATGGTTTAATTCTTTTCTTTTCGCTTTTTCCTTGTTTTTTTAATTATTTAATTTAAATTTATTTTTTTACCTTTTGTTTTGTATAATCAATTAAAAGAAAAATAAAATCATTTGAATTTGCTTACAAGTAGTGAGTAAATGTAGTATAATGTAGTACAAAAATGATAAGTGGGCTTTTCAGCTTGAGCTATGGAATGTACAAATCATTCTGTACAAAACTTCTCATTCAAAAAACCTTTTCAAATTAGCGTATATTGTTTTAAGCCTGCGCAGGCTTTTGTTAACATACACTTACAGGGGCAAATAAA
>BOPM01000856.1:31516-44412 GCA_022179025.1 Porites australiensis | reverse complement strand
GTTTGCTATATATCAACGAAGAACAGTGGTGTTTTGCGTCGTAATATTTAACTCCTTTTAATTTTCATAGAATAAATGTTATGGAGCAGCGTGGTGTTTGCGATCGACTGAAGGAAATACCTCTGCAAAACGCCGAAAATCGCGTGTATAGGCACGCATCAAATCAACAAACTCGAAACACAACATGCAGAAACATACAATATTGCTATTTGTTATGGAGTAGGAAAAAGGTACAGTCGATTGAAATTACTTTGAAGTGAAACGACTCTTTCATTATTTGGTTTCGTGACACGCTTCATTTTACATATCAGATAAAATAATATGACGATGACACATATGAACATCGGAATGTCAACCGGCTCCGATTGAATCGGCAAAGTTTTTATCGTAATCGGAAACGGCAACTGGTGCCTATAGATCGGTACCGATTCCGATCAATCGGAAAATTAATCGGGTCCGTTTCCCATGATCGGGTTCCCTACCGATATTTGGACGCGTTCCCTAAGCAGAATTGTTTCCGTGCAAAAGTACGTAATTTAGTTTTCATCATTTGTTCATTGCTCATAGGAATTGATTGTGACTGATACAATGAAAGCTACATTTTCTCGAATGAAAAACATGCTCTTTTGTCCTCAAATTTAGCCCCTGGAACGCTGAAAATCACATTTTTAGGGCTTTGAAATTTCAAAATTTTCTGGGGCGGAACATGCTTAGACCTCCCCCCACCTCAAGAGAGGGGGACAACCAGGCCCTTGTTGATACAGTTGGTTACTCTATCCAAACTGCTGGCTAATTCAATTTTATAGAAACCCCTGTATGTAGAAAATGGGTACTTGACAAGTCAAAAATTAATGATAACAGCAGCTTTGAGCAGTGAATTAGATCTCAATCCTCAATTGCTTGTGGTGCATGGTAATAAATAAGCCCTCTAACCCTTCCACTGTAAAAGAATCTTCCTGAAAGATGTGAATAATTTAATATTAATGTTCCACTCAATTGATTCATTTCCCTGCAAGCCATTACATGTACATAACAACATACAAATCACCTGTAAAAGATCTTGTCTTTGTTCCGTGGTTGCATATACTGGAGCATTCAGACCACCGTGAAATCACAAACTTGTAGGAGTCATGAACTTTGTTAACGCACTGTTTGCCTTCGTAAAGGATCTCGGTTGATGTGTTGCAGATACTGTAGTACACCAAAACTCTAACATGCACCTTATCACGCCCTGCTTGTAAATTGGAGCCATATCCCCAACCACTTTTCACCAGGAGTGGATAACCTTTCTTCGATCCATCATTTCTACTTGGAGCCCAGATACGGACTCTGTTTTCATCATAGGCAAACACAACACCTCCGTACTCATTGTTCCCATCATCGTCAGACTGAACTGCACCTTGGGCTTCAAAGACATAGCCCACATTCCTTCCATTGATTGCTCTAAGTTGAACAAGAACAAGTGACGGCAGTTGATTTTTACCATGGACGATTTCCTTGAATGAGTTTTGATCTCTTTGCCCCGGAAAAGTAAACCAATCTTTCTGGAAAGTAGGTGTTGGAAGTTGGTTAACCCAGAGTCGTGCCTCTACTTTACATTTTGAGGCCTTCTCAGAGTTAACTCCACCACCCCACTCCTTACCCACAAAAATGCAGCCAGTGTTATTGTTAACACCATCTGGGGCCCACAAACGCACATATTTTTCATTATATGCGAATATCACCCCACCAAAGTTACTGGTAGGATTTGGATTTTGCGACGCTCCCACTCCATGAAACCAAAAACCTGCATTGTCAGAGCTTTCAGCAGGGGAAATCCTGACTATAACTCTCTCTGGTAATTTTCTTAACTCATGATCAACTCTATAGTAGGTTTGGTTTGGAACGTGGGTGTTGATAACAAGTTCGATTTGAAAAGCTGGCGCCGAGCCATCCTTCCATACCTCAACAATAACTTCTGCCTCGTCGGATTCTTGAGTATTTTCTTCGCCTCCCCAGCCGTCTTTCACGAATACAATATGGCCATTCGCACTCGTAGGAGCCCAAATTCGAACAACCTCCGAATTATAAGCAAAAATTAGGCCACCGTAAGAACTTTTTGAGGGTGAAGACTGGCTAGAACCGATGCCATTGAAAGAAAACCCACTGTTGTTTCCTTGCAGAGGCTTCGCATAAACACGAACATAAAATGGATCCACATTCAGCCCATGACGAACTTCCTTAAACGAACGGGTGCCTTGATTTGATCTTAACGTGAAATTAGTTCTAAAGTCAGGTTTCGGAAATGTCTGCAGCCAGTCGCTGTAAAGCACATCATTGGCGAAAACTTCTCGAACATGAATGGCTGTCAGCAACGTCACAACGACCTGTAAGAACTTCAAAACCTGAGGTTCATGCGACAAGGGAGGCATTGGGCCAATTTAACTGTCGAAAATTTTCGATGAAAATGTTAAGAATGGTCATTATAACGTCGTCACGCCAGGAAGTGAGCCTATTAGCCGCCACAAATAACGAAAACACGCCAAAAACACGAGGTCAATATGCTTACCATGCACGGTGAAGATGTTTTGAAAAGACTACCGGCTTGGTAGCCACGCCGACACTTTCGACAGTAATCGTCTCCGGTTTTAACATGGCGGACAGCTCTTCACCCATGCGCAACCAGTCTTCGAGGTAGCTAAAATTTAAGGTAAGAAAGGAGCAGTTATATCAGATTAGAGGGGTCTTTGGATTCCGACATTTGAATAACCGCTTCGTTCTAGTAACTACACTCCCAGAAGTTTATCAATAGGACATCAATGTTTATTTTCATGTCAAGCACCCGTTCTTCCGGCAGCTGATGACAACCTATGGATGATTTGATTTGAACCTACATATGCATGATTCGAATTGAAAAACTTGATATTGCAATGTCTTGAAAGGAAGGTGATCAATATTTCAATCCTTTTTCCCTAGCTTTAGTAACATTAATGAAAATAGCAGATAAAGTCGAAAACTGAAACTTGGCTGCTTGAAATCGAATATTTCTCACCATGATAGGTAAAACTCTGGTATCAATAAATTAATTTAAAACCCTGTTACAATTTTGCTCTTCTCATAGATTATTTATGTATGCATTACTTTCATAACATTGACATAAGAAAAATCAAAATCAAAATCAACAGACGTACAGCAATGTAGCAACCCCCATGGCCTAGAGGCATATTCTAGACATAAAAAAAAAGTGAAAAAAAGTCGTTAAAGGCGCAAATTTCGTGATAGAAGGATGTACTGTACTGCAGGGATTATGGGTATTAGAAGTCACATATCATATCATTTTAAAGCTGGAGCAGTAAACATCACAATCAATCTTCTTTGTTTCTGCTGACATGGGTTACGGGTCGTTTCGATACAAGTTAATTCCTTTTAGGTGTGAATAGTTTCACGTACTTGGCTTAAAGAATAAAGAATATTTGCCCAAAATATTTTTCTTGTTCAATTTCAAACTTTACTTGAAGTGATCAAAATTTAAGTGCAATTTCACTGCTTGAGTTCATATCAAAAGAACCTGTATTGAAACAACTTTGTATCAAAATGACCAGTTTCCCTGACATGCACACGTTTGTTGGTGGCCATCTTGAATGAGAGATTTAGGTTTATTTCAACTGTGAGTGACTGTGCATGTAGTGGCAGTGGCCATTCACTATAGGTATGTGCGTGGCGCCAAAGGATATGGTATTTTAGCCATTTTGGTCTGAAATAGGGTATCAATTTTGACCATTTTGGTCTGAAATAGGGTATGGTTTGTGCACTCTAGACTTGAAGTGGGTATTTTTTTTTTGAAGAAGCTACTTCTTCATCATTACGTGATAAGACCATTTCCCTTTTAATGTTTATCCTCAAGATCTAGAGTCAAGTCATACATCATTTTTGTATCACGACCCATAGTCAGGGTGTCAAATCTGAGTTTGATCCATTCACTTCCTTGTTTCTATAATATTTAATACTTGGGTGTTCCTCTATGATTATCAGCTTGAAACAATGCAGTAGAATCATAATATTAATTACCCGTAGTAAGGTTTCTCTAGTTTCTCATGTTTATTGCTCAAGACTTATTTGCTATCAAGATGTTGTATTCATTGCTGCTGGCAGACCATATAAACTCCTTGCATGTTAGGTAGCATGTTAAACCCAGGGGGTTACATACTCCAGGTTTCAATTATTGACAGGGATGATCGAATGGGGGTGAAAAATCAAAGCCCAAAAACATTCATAGGGCTTCTGACAAAACCCAAAAAGATCCCTGAATCACTGAGTGCACCAAAATAATTACCCCCCAAAAAAATCCCATGCTGAATTTCTGAGCAGTAAAAATTTCCAGAAATTGTTAAAAGATATAACACAAAAAATAAAAACATTTGGTTGTACCTGTATTCGCAGAACTACACAGCCGGGATACTTGGGCACTACCACAAAATAATCTTCAAATTGTTTTGAATACCAAGAAAACCCCTGAAGAAAACCCTTACTTAAATCAAGCCACCCAAAAAAGTATCAGTAATTGCCAAATTTGGACAATTCCTTTGGGTATTTTCCTACCCAAAAAGATCGTGGAATCAAAACCTTCAAACCCAAAATACTTCGATCATCCCTATCACTTGAAATTCGGAGTACTCCCCCTGGGATGTTAAAGGGATTGGTTATTATTAGTAAAAGCCTTTCACTTGAAATGTAACCACACAGCAGCAGCCAAAATCAGGTGTTTTATGTCTCCTGCACTAATGGCACCTACCAGTTAGAGTTTATACTATCTGAATATGAAACCATGAATATTTCCCATGGACTGAGCTTTTTTAATGTACCAACTACCACTTGTTTCTGAGTGGTAAGATACATGTAGTGTCAAACATAAACTTGCAATACTGCTTCTCTGATAGAGAAGTAATCTCTCCTGCACCTACATTTCTGTTTGGCAATCTCCCATTAGACAAGTACAGAAAATTCAAAAATTGAAAGCAATATAACCAGTTGTTTGACAGAAATGATGAGACCTAAATATCTTTCCCCTTCCCTCCTTCCTGCCATAATTTCCTTACTGTAGGGCTCGAAAAAATTTCCGTTTCATGGTCCAGGCAAGTAGATTTTGACTTGCTGAGGGAATAACTTTTAAAGCTTACTTTCTTATGAAGTGGTCCTGGGCATGAAGCTAGCAAAATTTGAGAGCTGCTTACCCAAGGCACAAGCAATGGAATTCAACTTTAATTAATCAACCTGATGCTCACTTCTGCATTTCGTTTGAATCTCTCTTTTAGAACATTGTTTGGCTTTTCAGTTGTAATGAGTGGAGGACTAGCACCCAGCAAGTCTACAGTGTATGTTGGAAACCTACCTTATTCACTTACTAACAATGATTTGCATAAGGTACATGTCATCATTTTGTTTCCATTGTCTTCCTTTGGGAGGGGGGAGGGGGTGGGGGTGGGAGCTGAGAAGAGGACAGGCTTATGCGCCTACAATGTACATCTGTATGTAAGTTAGTATACAAAGTGTATAAATGATGGCAATGTTGTTAGTACTGGCTCCTAGAATAATTAAAAGTTTTGTTTAGTTGTTTTGGTCTAATGATGGGCAATGTTGTTGGCTATTTTGATCTGGATGCTTTATGTCATCTTTTATATGTGAACTTCAATCCTTTAAGTGTATTTTTTCCTTTGTCAAACAGTAAAACAATGTAACTAATATGGTGGCCAAAAGTATAATAAAGTGATTCAAGACCTACAGCTTCATTCAATTACATCACTTAAAAAAAAGCAGATGAATGCTTGCAGAGACATCTGGGAGCTTCCACCTTTAGAGGCGACTCCCAGGTGTGGGAGACGTCTTCCATGGTGGATATATCTCAGATCCCTGTTAGATGTCAGGGCTTAAACACCATGGCCTGGTTCCTCAAAAGATGGTTAAGTTTAAGCCAGGATTAAGCCAATTTCAAGCATGGTTTTCTCATCTAAGAACATGCAACTCGAGGTTACAAAATACTGTTGAGCCTTTACTAGGGACTTATCACGAATTAGCAGGGGGGGAGGGGGGGTGGGAATTTTAAATTTGGGTTCGGAAATGAGGTGAACCATCCCTGCAATGAGAGTGAAATTTTCTAACCCTCCCCTTGACCTTGGCCAAAAAAATATCATGACCCTACCCCTCTTGTATAAATGATAAAATCTAGGTCTTGCAATACACTAGGGTGAGTCAGTATTATGAAAGCTCAAAATATATTTCTAATCTGTTCTTTGTAATTCCATATACATACATTTTAGATGACAGCATTAAGAAAGTCCGACTCTGATTCTGACAGCTGATCACTCGACTCTCCTATTTCTCCCAGGTGTTTTTTTACAAAATAAAGAACTTATTTTTCTTCTGCGGGTGAATCTCTACATGATCACAGGCACATGTTTGCATGACCCTCTCCTTCTTAACAGCTCATTTTTCACGACCCCTCCCTTTTCTGCAGTCTCAAAAAGTTGTGACCCTCCCTCTATTTCCACCCCCCTCCCTCCCTGCTAATTTCTGACAAGTCCCCTAAGAGATACAATAATGATAACACAAAGTGTTACCCTAAGCAACGTAAAATACAAAAACGGAACAAAATTTTTAACCCTGGATTAATGCTAATCGGCTTTTCAGGAACTGGGCTCATATGTTAGTCTGCTGTGTTAGATGTCTTTTTGGTCAACAACAAACTTCACATGAGACAAACCTGATGCATTTACATCCTGTAATGAGAAAAACTCTATTGTTCTTGCTCATCAGCAGTAGGTTCATCCCATGTCAAGTTTGACCTTTGACCCTTATTATATGAACAACATGTTGAAACAGAAATCACATACAGTTGTAATAAAAATCAAATCCCCATTCATCACTGCAACTTGAAAATGAGATATCTAGCTTTACAATCAACTTTTAAAAAAGTTATTATTATTGTTAAATTATTATCATTATTTAATAATTTGGCTGTTTTGTTTTGATTAACAGATATTTGAGAAGTATGGAAAGGTTGTGAAGTAAGTAGACAACATGTTGTGTTTTGCATCTCATGCAGGGCTCTAAGTAATTTATTTTTTGGATGGTGGCCGGACATGATGTCTGGCCAAAGAAAATTATACTCAGTCTTGTCTCGTAACTGACTGGTCAAAATATTGGGAAAAAATTTAATTAATCCTTGTGTAATTTTCTAGTTGACTTTTATATTTTTTACAAAGGGACAAAATCTAAGATATACAGGTGAGGATTTGGCTATGGGAAATGTACGGAGAATTCACGACTTTAGACTCTCTCCTGAGCCGCAGAAGCATCTTTGTATCGTAGGGACGGCAGGGGAGAAAGAAAAAGAAAGCGCGCGGGGCACGATTTTCCCTCTTCCCGTCATACTCCACGCGCTTTCTATTTTTCGATTATTGCTATTTTTACCGGGATACCCAGCGGAATACCCAGCGGGATCCTCTGCGGAGGAGAGAGCGACTTTAGAACCAAGAAGGAAACTGGAGCCGAAATCTTTCCCGCAGTTGTTTCTGGACTTCACGATCGGACGACGCGACGGCAGCGAAATCGTCGCTTCAAAAATGAATTTGCGTTCTTTCGGTCTTTATCAAGATTATTCTAACTCACTTTAAGCGAACGCTCCGGGAGTTGAATTTGTAAGAACGATATTCAAGTTTAGAAAGAGAGTAAAATTTCGTCGTCGCTTGTTTACTTCCTCCCTAAAAAGTAAAATTAGACAATTTCACGTCTTAGTCGTTCAAAAACGGCAAAGAAATGTACAAAAAAGTGTGATGCACTTGCAAAGTTGTTGTTTTGCCAATGCCAATCTAAAGCAACTGCTTTTTTACCGTCCTCGTTGACGTCGCCGTCGTTGTTGCTTAAGCTTGGCCATATTTTTAACCTGTCCTGAGTAAAACTTCCCGAAGTCTTCGTGAAAAGTTCGCTTGGTCCGGTTTCCTTCTTTTTTCTAAAGTGACCAATAGTGTGGAGAAAACGCAAGCTAATATAAACTTTAAATTAATGGGTTACCGGGAAACCAGACAGGGACCTTAAGATCCGAGGACGGCGACAGCACAGGAAACGTCGCTGAAAGAGTGAATCAGTAGCATTCTTTCAATCTTCATCGCGATTACTCCGAGTCACTAACTTTGTCTAATGTAGGTGAACCCTTCTAACGTTGAATTCCTAAGAACCATATCCAAGTTCAGAAAGAGGGAGGAAATTTCGTAGTCGCTTGTATTCTTCCTCTGTACAACGTGAAATTAAGCATTTTCACGTCGTAGTCGTGCAGTGACGGCAAAGAAATGTACAAAAAAGCGTGATGCACGAGCAAAGTTGTTGTTTTGGTTATTAAACCTATTGCTTTTGTGACGTTCTCGTTGCGGTCGCCGTCGTCGGATCTTAAGGTCTCTGTTGCCTGTGGTAGAATCCAATTCAAGAGCTTTATGTAAATTGCTCATCTGTAAATCAGATACATGTACATCATAATTCTCTGTTCCTTTCTGTTGTTGTTTACAGACCTTTTGCATTTGTTTATTTGTTTTTTCTTCAAGGGTTACCATTCTTAGAGACAAGGATACAAGAGAAAGTAAAGGTGTGGCATTTGTGTTGTTTTTGGATCGACAGATGGCCCACAAAGCAGTAACAGCAATAAACAGAAAACAGGTATCATTGGTTTCGTGGTTATCCGTCGCCACCAAGATAAGTCTACTCGCCACCATATATAACTCTGTTTACTTACCTAGGATTGTTACTTCTTCTTCAAGCCTAAACACAAGTCTATCGATCATACATTAAATATGCATATGCAAGTGCCTGTATTGAATTTGCTCTGCTTGCGCTTTATATTTTGGATAAACAAAAACGAAAACAACTTAAAAGTTGGACTTATAAGTTGGACCTATAAAAGAAAATGTTGAAAACGTTTGAAGTTTGTTTCTCCGCCGTTGTTTGCAATTGGCTCTTAAATTTATACGTCATGTTCCTGTAACTTTGTTTTGCTGAAGTTAGCTCTTCGTTTCTCTTAGATGTTTGGTCGTACGATAAAATGCTGCATCGCAAACGATAACGGACGAGCCACAGAGTTTATCAGAAGGAAGAATTATCCGGACAAATCCACATGTTACGAGTGTGGGGTAAGTGTCTCCGAATATGCCAACCAATCATCCATAATTTCACAAGTTGGAATTTTGTGATGTTACAATTCTTTCCTCTAAAAGTAAATTAAGTAACGCTATTGTTAATGTGTCCCTTATAATGGTGGAGGAATATTAATAAAGTTTGTCAAACAGTGCACTAAACACACACAGACTCCAATAAAGTGTGGCAAGTGTGGAACGCATGAGAAGCTACTTTCGACTTTTTCTCGAGACACATGTCCTTTACGTCTGCGGAGGAGAGAGTGCGGGATTTGCACGCAATCCTCTGTGACCTGGTAGACCTGGTAAGCAGGGCAATTATCATGGACCAGTTAACTTGTAGTTTCCCCCGCAGCCGTTTCTGTCTCGTCACGCAATGCCCCTCCCTAAGGAGCGTTGCGTGACGAGATAAAAACGGTTGCGAGGGAAACTAGTCGGTGTCTCTCTCAAATATCTCTGTATTGGTAGTGGCCAGTAGTTTTCGCTTCAGTGAGTTTTTGTGTAAATTAATCATCATTTCAGAACGGCTGCGCTCCGCACTATATTATATCATCCTCTACTGACACACATAATTCTAATTTCAAAACAGTACTACTGCTGTTGTGGTAATAGAAACTGATTTTTATGCGTTTTTGACACCGCAGTTAAAGAAGCTGTGTCACAAATAAATCAAAATTTAAAACGTGAGAGATGTCACCAAACTGAGTGAAACAAAAACAAACAAATACAAAAGAAGGCGCGAATGAACAAACTTGAAGAAGATTGAAACGATTACAATTGTGGTTTTTGAAAACTTGTTACCCTAACAGTTTTTCAAAGTTCAGTTTCGTTGTTTGTAACGTTTGAGAGGAATATTCACAAGTAATTCCTCCAGTTTTATGGCGAATAAGGACGCGTAACGGGCATTGTTAGCAAAAAACAACGGCCACCTTGGGGACAGAAGAAAGTGGCCGTTGTAGAGAGGTTTTAAACAAGAGTCAATGTATGGATTTTTTGTCCGGCGGGACGAAAAAAGGTGTTCGTTAGCGGAGGTTCGACTGTGGTAGACAACAGCGACACAAACAAGGGAAACAGAGAACTCATCTAGTTTGTTTTGCTGTATTTGTCACAGACTGTTGTCAGTCATCTCTGACGGCTGGCGTCGCTGAGGGTCCCCTTTTTAACTGAGTGAACTCTAATGTCAGCCCTACGATACACTCTTTCTTTTTTATGAGAATATTGTTTTTCTGACCCAGGCTGAATATTTCTATTTTTCTGCCGATTTTAGACTGAAAATATTCTTGTAATATTCTTAATTATAGCCAGACTCAGTAATAAAGCCTGATATGATACTTTATTTGCATCGAACATGTGGCTTTTTGCTTTACTTGTCTCCTAGTTTTGTTATTTAAAAAAGAAAGAATTTATCATGAAAAATTTTGCGGTTTAGTTCATGTATTTTGCATTGTACATATTTTGTACTGCACAAATACACTCAGTACTGCTCATCATTTTGGCTATCGCTAGTGAAGAGTGTTTCGTTTGTTGGCTAGTTTTGCCGGTTACAGAAAGGAATAATTTTATACATTTAAGTAAAGACATATCATTGTATTGTATTTACAGATTTTCAACGCACGAAATTATATTCTTTTCACAATTTCAGCCTCAGTTTTATTCTTAAAATATTCTTAAATTTTCGCAAATTTCAGCCTCGATGTTCTTATAAAATACTGATTCTTATAAAAAAGAAAGAGTGCAATATTCATTGGGCCCCTCGTCTCCAGTAATTAAGATTGCTTTTAAGATTAATGATATATTGTTCATTATCTTGATCAGTGGAAAAAAAAAAAAAAAACAATGAGACATTCCCTGACTAACACTTGTGTGGTATTCTAACATTGTAAGATAAGGATCCAAACTGTTATTCATTAGAATCGAAAAAAATTTAAGTAATTTTATTTTGGCAGACAGTATTTGTTGTTTCTTCGTGTTTCAATATTCGTGATAACCACAAGGCTCCTATATTTTCCTCGATTGTATCTTGTCTGCGAATATTCTCTTTCCCAAAGCCTTTAAATGATCCTTACAGTCTTTAAAAGTCATTGAGTAATGAAATGAATCATTGCAAGGTTCTAAGAGGCCCTTGCGAAGTCCTGAATTTGGATTTCGAAGAGTAGAGGCAGAGTAACTCAGTTACAGGAATCTCTAAATTCTACGTTTCCTGAAGTCGGTGAACCTAACGAGCACTAATTGGCTGTTTGACGTCAGTACTGCAAATTCACCTGTATATTGACTAACTTAAACCACAAACACCTTGAGTGGATATAATTGCCTTGTCTTTGCGGGAAAAGCAAAACTTGTTAGGCGGTATATATCTGTATGCGTGTGAATATCATTTTTCCACTGATTTAGATCGCAATCGTGGCCTGAGTCTCTAAGCCTTGAAAAAAGGGTTGTCTTTGGACCGGTCTGTGGGAACCTTGACTGTCATATTGTGGAGCGCCTTCCAGAATGTTCAAGCGCTGCGCTTTGATTGCTACTAGTAGAACCGAATCATTGTACCAATGTGATCCACGCGTTCTATGACGTTATGTGCGTGTCCTATCGAGTTTCATGGCTTCCTTAACAGGCTCCAGTTCCCAACGCTTAGTGGGGAGTACGGAACAAGCGAGAAGCGCGAGTGTGGTATGATGGGAACGAGCGCAGAGCGAGCCCATCACTAATCCTTTCGCCCCGGCCCGCTTTCCTTGATAAATAACTCAAATGCTTCTCAAAAAGTGATCGCGAGCGACTGGGGACGAGGCGGCTTCCACGCTTTAATTTATCAGAACAAGTCTAATATATTCTATGCTTTATTCGGAATTATAATGCTCGCAGCCAGGTCATGCTACAGTACGAATGAAAATGAATCAAAAAACGTTTTCTTCGCACACTGTTGAGATACAGTTGCAGTTTGAGTTAAAAAATATATAAATAAACTGAGAGAAAACATGCATGTAACGATTACTAAGTGCCTGGATTGCTGGTTTTCAGTTGACGTAGCGACGTCCATGTTGGTGGACAAACGCAAAAGCGTAATTTTTTTTTGAAGGAATCGTGTCAGGTAGTTCTTTTTTTTTTGAGCTATTATGTGACCATTCATATGAAACCTTTTTGGCAATACTTTCACATGGTACTATTTGTTTTTCAGCATTTTACAGAATGACGTTTCTTGAACAGCTTTCATCCAATTTGTGTCTTTCGTTAATTCATAATAGGAATATGGCCATTTGAGTTACCAGTGTCCAAAGAACATGCTCGGTGATCGAGAGCCTCCTCCAAAGAAACAAAAGAAGAGCAAAAAACAGGAACAAAGGTGAGAAGTTGGTCCCAGAAAATGATCTCTACTTAAAACCAGAAAAATTAACTTAACATATGTAACACAGCATTCTGTTCGCAGAAAGGTAGCTTGCCAATAGTGATACGAAGAGATTGTCAATCTAACGAACCAATCAGATCTCAAAGTGAGCGTATGTGTTTGGCGTCAAGTGCAGGAAAAATTGTGCGAGCAAGTATCGATTAATTTTGTTTTTACTTTTGATTGGTTCAAAAGGTGGGCGAGATTTTTCGACCAATCGTAGAGCAAATAGCCTATTTCAGTCTCTCGGCAGTTCGTCGGGACAAGCGAAAAGACAGGAAAGGCGCCGCCTCGGCTAACTTAGGGAGAGCGACGATTGATCGTGTTCCGGTAAAAGAATGCTCGAAAGTTGTGGCAAATCTCTT
>BOPM01000856.1:16516-26516 GCA_022179025.1 Porites australiensis | reverse complement strand
TATGAATCTCTCGGGAATCTCTCTACTTAAAAAGCCAATTTAAAATATTATTAAATTCTTATACTCCGTAAAACCTACGCAAAGACATGATGATATAATTATCTCTAGAAGCCTGTTTAGAAAACTATTCAGTTTTTATACTCTCATTATCTCTTACATACCTAAACAAGGCCATCATAATATGGTTATCTCTAGTAAAAGCCTATGTAGAATAATATGAAACTCTAATACTCTAAAAAAATCTTAGTAAAAACATCAGCAAACTTGTGTTTCTGGATTTCTAGAGGAAAAAAAAAAGAAAACCTAAAAACTGGAGTCCTTAGCGCCCTAACTAAGTATTTATCTTAAATGTTCTGGCAATGTTCAAAGTGTTTGAGATGACCGACTTCTGCATCCGCTCAAGTACGCCCCGTGCTCTCGCTCCAAGTAGCTTCCTCACCGACTTCTCTAGGTGTTTAGAGTAACCACCCAGTACGTCAATTATTACGTTGTACTGTTCAACCCTGTAACCAATGTACCTCTGCTTCAGCTCCCACATCATGGGCCCATACTTGAGTGTCTTTTCCTCATCTTTCTTAGCTCTACTCTCAGTCCATGGGCAGCTCATTTCAATTGTGCCGACTTCTTTCCTCTCGTGGCTGACAAGTCGCGCGTCGATCCGATTTGCTCTAACTTCGTTGTGCTCTGCATAGATGGGAATATCCCAAAACGCCTCACTCGTGGTGTTCTGGTAGGCTGGTTTTGGCATCACCGGTGAGTACCATGGTGGAACCTCTTCTATTAACCCATGCTCTCGCAGGAGCTCAAAAAACAGAATCTTCAAAGCTGCATTATGCCTGTATTATTATTATTATTAAATTCTTCACTAGTGTAGAGCTGTTAGTTTATTCTTCTTGACTAATGATTTCAAAACGCCCATTTCAAAACGTATGTTGAATTTGTGTCAAATAGGTAGTAAAAATGCAACGACAAGAACATTTTTAATGTGGCTCTTAGCCCCACATGGAAGTGTACAATAGTCATCAGGGAGTCTTGTGGTCAAGAGCGCAGGAAATCGTCTCATTTACGAACGATAACAATTTATCACTATTGTAGTTTTGTCTCCTGATTGTTATTAAGACCAACATGGCCGTCCTTTCAAGCTGAACAGACTATATAGATGCTATTTTAAAGCCATTGTGGTTGTATTGAGAAATCCGGATTGAAAAGATATTTGGAAACCAATATGAGTGGACATTTTAAACTGGTGTGATACATATTATTTGCATGTAGAAATACGCCCATTAGGCATTTAAACATAAGTGATCAAAATTTATCAAAGGGGCAATACCATTTGATTGATTTTGTGTAAAAGACAACACCTTGCCGCTTAAACTTCCTGTTTAACTTTTTGGTTCATGTATTTTTTTTGCAATGGGCGAACGGCGTACGTGCCACAAAAACATGCGGTTTTTTTCTTTGCTCAAGTTCTTTTGACGACGTAAACATTACTGTCAACCCTTGGGTGGCGCTAAAATTCAACGTGTTTTTTATTGTCCGTTTTATTCCTTCCTTCTTTTCTCGATCTACGCCTGTACAAAAGAACATTTTATGAGTCTTTTAAGAGCATTTCGGTAATTACTGCTAAATATGAAACAAATAACTGGGTTGATAGCACAGTACGCGTTAGCCACATAAAAGATGACTTTTTTGTATATCCAGAAACTACACGATAAATGCGTGAAAGTGTCCTGATACTGCGTGATTAAAAAGTTTATAGAGTAAGGTAAGCAACAGAACACAAACACTGTTACGATAGCAATGGACATTTGAAGCACGTTTCTGTTTCTTCTGTCCCGCTGTTGCTGACTGTTGGCGGACTGTTCACCTGGGTGTACCTGTGTCTTGAGCTTGATAACAATGATGGAGTAAAGAATGACTAGCAACAGCACAGGTATGTATATAAACAGAATGTAGTAAGCTAATGAGAATCTGGCAAAGGATGAGGACTCTCCGAATGCTTCAGTCTTCCAGTTCTCAACACACCTGCAGGTTCCCTCTGGGTATTCAACGAGCTCGTAAGTGAACAAGTCTGGCGAACTGACCGCTGCGGCAACTATCCATGTAGCGAGAATGAAGAAGGGACACAGTTTGGATCTGATGAGTGGTGAACGGAGTGGAAATACCACGGCTCCAAAGCGATCCACCGCTATCAGAATCAGATTCTGAATGGAAACGACAAAGGAAACGGAAATAATGAAAGGGACAAGCTTACACAAGGCCTGACCAAGCTGACCACCGATAAGAAACGTGTTGGTGTGCAAGAATGACAGGTTCCAAGGCATCAAGAATATTGGATACAGCAGATCAGATGAAGCCATGTTTGCGATGAAATAATTTATCGGTTTTCTTAAGTTCGGCGTTTTACAAACGAGGATAACAATTAGAGAGTTTGCGATCAGTGAAACGATGATGATCAGACAAAAGGCAACGGTTCCTGCGATTTTCCACGCAGTGAAATTAGAGCAGCTCCAAAACCCGCTGGATCCGTTCGCCGTTGAGTTCATGCTTAGGTTTGCGACGTATCTGTAGATTGCGTATCCTGTTTGATTCAGAACTTTTATTGGCAATTGTAAGTCCCCTGCGAAGCCTCAGCACAGCTGCTTAAAGTGAGTTTGTATAATGGTGTCAGTTATCAACTGACCTTAAGCCAACCAGAGTATTAAGAAATCGATTGAAAAGATAGGGCCTTTTTTCATTAGCGAAAAAGTTATTTATTAATTGAGACAAATTTTCTGTCATCATCAACGCCAAACAAATGATGCGGATGGTTTGTCGCGCTTTTTTTAAAATTTTGTCTGAGACGAGAAAGTCTTCAAAGGTGCCGCGGACAAAATTTGCTTCGGGCAAAAACAAGGCAAAATCGATTGAATATACTATAATGTGTTTTTCTCGTCAATCATTTGTTGTAAAGCCATAATTCTTTCCATTAACAAATGCAAGTGTTGTCAGATTTAAACGGCCCAATAGAAGTTAAAAAATATCACCCAAAAATGTTTGTTTTAGATGTTTCAACGGAAATGCCTAATTTTAGTCTGCTAATGCAGATAAGCCCATAAATGGAAATGTGCTTAAGTACCAATTTAAGAATACGTATATATACAATCATAAACTACACTATTTAGCAGTTAAATACAGGAAGCAGGGGCGTAGCTGCCTTTAAGACAATAAGCCCAGGCGTAACAGGAATTGAAGGCGTGTTATCACGTATGCATAAAATATGCGGTTTTTATATCATTTACTTCTCGATCGAGCTTAAAAGAGGAAGTTCTAAAACAAACTTTCTTCCTTTAACAAAAAGGCAAGGTGTGTTTTTTTAGGCTTTGACTGCTGCTTTCAATTGTTACAACCTTCAGTATTTGTTGGCTACAATTCTTTCTCTCGATAATGTTGCGATATTTTTAATTTTTTCTTAACAATGACCAGAAAACCCACCCGCCTAACTCATGTCAACAATGCAACTATTAACCGTCATGACGTGCTGTACCTATCCGAACAGAGTTTCGCAACCGTTCATCGGGTGCGTCTTGATCTCGCATGCCACGCGTTTAGCACCGACGTCAAAGGATTTCTACTGCAGAACTTTCAACCGCGGCAGTGTTCGCTCAGTCGGTATCGCGGGTTCGATTCCCGGGGCCGGACCAATACTCAGGGTCTTAAAATAACTGAGAAATGAAGGTACTACCTTCGTACTGCAAGCGGCTAGACCCTCGCGTGGCTTGGATGACCACGTAAAATGGCGGTCCCCTCTCCAGTAAGGGAAGTAAAAAATAGTGTCCCCAATTAGTACTTTAGTACTAAATACATTGACACTCAAATAAAGTGCATTTTTTTTTTCACATTCTAACCAATCGGAAAATCATGTTTACTGCGGCATATCCTGCCGCCGATGCCCAGTTCTTTACATTGGTGAAACTGAACGAAACCTCAGGAGTCGTTTTAGCGAACGTTTGCGAAGTATACGCATGCGTAACAACATTCCTGGGCTTCCTGTGGCGCAACATTTCAACTCCACGGGCCACAGTATTTCCGATTTCCAGGTGTGTGTTGTGGGGATGGCTCTATGCAGTGGAACCGATATCCAACCGAATCAGCGTGAATTGAGGGTTTTCTTGCAGCTAGGAACCCTTCAAACCTAAAAGACTAAATATCAATTTCAGCTGCGCTCGCTATTATTTACACGCGCACGCGCCTCATTTTTATGCCTATGACAATTGCCGGTAGCCCTCCTAATAACGGTTTTCTTGATACTGAAGAAGGGTTATATACTCAAAACGTCTGTTTCTTAAAAGCATTTGACACTTTTTGACTTTTCAATGGAATATTATCCTATCCGCAACCCGTAAACCAGCTAGATGAGATGTATTAGTTTTCACAGTTATATCCCGGTGTGGTTGTTAATGGACGACAATGTTTGCAGTAATGAAAATATGGCTATGTCACAAATTATGACTTAGATTAGACGTAGTTTGCAGGTGCATGGCCCTTTGTTGGCCCATGGCTGTTCAAAACTTTTTTAACTGTTTACCGACAAATTATCTGCCTTCCTTTTCCTATACACGAGTAACAGTAATGACAATACAGTCAAACCTCTTTAATACGGACACCAAAGGGACAGAGCCAAGTGTCCGCTTTACAATATATAATACTTTCCGTATTATATAGGTAGGGAATGTAGGATTTTTGGCATTTCTGGGACCAAACGAACTGTCCGTAATAGAGAGGTGTCCGTATTATAGAGGTTTTCGCAAGGAGAGGCTCGACTGTATATTATTTCCACAGTGCTTAATTTACATGTGATCAAAAGCACGTTGCACTGGAAGACCTAATTTTGCTATTTACATGTTTTGAATATAGGGATAATATTCTAGACACAAGTTTACACTGGAACATAGAACGCACTTGATATGATATTAGAAAATCAATATTCTAAATCCTAAAGATAATAAATCACTATAACTTTAGCCTCTACATAATTACGAAAGTTGGACATCAGACTGTTCTAGACAACTGAATACAGACTATTTTTCTAAGTAGGGGTGAGCAACGTGAACCTGGGAGGTTAGAGACACTCTCATCTTATTAATTAATATTGCTTTCCAGGAAAGTATAAAGTTTTGTCCGATAAACGAGTAGTTGATGAACAGCGAAATTGGTTGTGGATTTTCCCCAAAAAATGTTTCTAGGTTATGTGTGTCAAATTGGCAGGATTGACCAGAATTTCCAAGATAAGGTATCTCTGAAAAAGATCTATCCTTCCTGAATTCGCCGCTTATCGAGTAATCACTTAAAATATGGAGCTTAATAAATGGTTCAGAAGTAAATAGTTTGCATCGTTCCAGATAGAAAACGATTGACCAGATCCACTAGATCCGTCGCCAAGGGGTTAATAATGTGAAACTAAAGTTCGAAACAGTTTTGCTATAAAAACAGCAACCTTAATGATATGTGAAAAAAGTTTGAACAATAGGTAAGTATAAGACCAATTTCGAGAAAAATGCTGTGGGCGTCTAGTGGTCTTTAAATACATTGTATTGCAGGGCACTCACAGGCTCCAACATTCCCAGAAGCTAATGCTAATGGGCTAATAACGGGTGGGAGTTGATTTCCCCGATACTTGCAGTCTCAAGAATCATGGAATATGCTTAGTATTCTTTTGCTGCTTCCTCCGCAGAGGCACTTATGGCTTCGCCACGCGTGTCGACGCCCTAAAAAACGTCCGAGCGAGAGGCTATATCCCTATGAGCTGCAACACAGTAGGCCCCGCCTCATGGCACCAACGACGGCCCATCGAAAGGCTTGAGTGCTATGTACCAGTGCCACACACCTAAACTTTAAGGCGCCTAAGAAGGAGCTGTTGTATGAAGCAGGTCTTCTTGCACATTATTGCAAACATTCAGGGAGAGACAAGACAAATTTAAAAGCAGTTGACACATGTACACCAACCAAGCTCCTGGCCAGTTTGTCTTATTGGATTTACTGGCGCACAGATCGGCAAAAATGCTGATCCGCCTTCCCAGCGCATGCCGTGCAGTTTCCCGCCAACAGCTCCCATACGTGTTGTGTTGAGCTGGCACTCAAAGGAGTGCTTTGTACTTGCCTCGGCAGGAAACGGCCTTTGAACGCGTGAGCTCTAATGAGGGTGAATAGCTTTTCATGGCTGCCACGACCTTGGTGATACGGCTGTGCGCATGCGTTAGGTACTGGCCAGGCCGTGGGTTGATATACGGCACACGTGTGAACCTTACTCTTACTTTTGTCTCAGTGAGAGTCAAGCCTGAACAAAAAACGTATTTTCCACTCGAACTGGCCCATCTTGTCGGAAAGGTCTTAGACTGGAGTGTTGTACACTTCCTGCAAGTCGTGGCTGTGGGAGACAGCATGAACAAAGCCAATAAATTGAAAAGTAAAGTTGTTGACCCACAGTTTCTCGCACAGATTGTTTTGAAAGATGCGTTAAAGAAAATCTGCAACTCCGCGATTTACTGATTGCTGCATTAATCAAGCTAAGAGGACCAAAACATAACGGTCGTGACAACCATAAAGAGAGTCCTACAGGGATCAAAGCTGCAGCCATTGTTGGTCGTTTTTTGTTGAGATGGATTCCATGTTCGTCTGATGTCCGTGATACTGTCGTAGTCAAGTGGTCAAATTTTCTTGGCTTCACTTTTCTTGTGATAGTACAGTTTTGATGAGCTCCACAGTGTAGTTTGCACAATGCTCCATCAGGACATGTAAGGTTACAGCCTCCACCCGTGCAATTATGCTGGCATTGCATTGCATTGCATTCCATGGTGCAATTACCGGCATCACAGAGCTGCAGACATGATCGACAGTCACAAACTCCATGACAGCCTCCTCTAGAGCATTGCTGTGAAATCAAGTTTAAGACGTTTCCGACATTAGCGAAAACCGTTAGACAATTTAACTGTGAGAATTAAATCCGAATTCTACGTTTTCGTTGGCTAAAATATTTTTTAAGTCAAAATTAAATCAGAATGAGAGCATTGCCAGTATTGGCATTCTCTCGATCTGATTCCAGATTATTTCTCGCGATTCCCAGCTCGTATTGTAAAATAGGGAGCTTAAGCAACAACGTTTTTGAGCGACGCACGTCAACCGGAAGTGGCCTTTTTTCATTTTTTGACGGTGGTTTCGCGCAAATTTTCAGTCAAATCGCCTCTATAACAGTAAAGAAGCTAAGGAATACAAATTTTATATCATCAAGGTATGTTAAGAGGGAAAATACCTCACTTCCGGTTGACGTGCGTCGCTCAAAAACGTCGCTGCTTAAGCTCCCTAATGAAACCCGGCCCCTTCTCCGTTTCTCTTTGTCTTTTTTTTATTTAAGCTTCCTCACTCTTTCAGCTCTATTTAGACCCTGGATACGGGACTGTTGTCGGAATCTCTTCGCTCGCTCAAACAGCAGAAGCAGCGAGGGATGATTCCGTTGATGTTAATATAAAGTAAAGATCACTGATCAATCCAAATATTCCATTTCTCCGCCCAACCTCATTCACTCCCCGCCCAAGGAACGAGGTTCCTCAGGTTGCTCTTCGTTCAAATCGATCCAATCCAGGTTCTGACGCTGCGCACGTCTGCCTTCCCTGGTTTAACCAATCAAATTAAGTCCCCTGAGACAACATCTCATTTCTGTAGTCTGTGCATCTGAACAATCCAATCACGAGACTTATTTAGATATATGTTATAAGCGCTGTTTTATTTCTTACCCCGTTTCAATTAAGGATCATATCTATTAAAGAAGCAGGACCCGCTAGTTCCATATATTCCTTCAAAGAAAGTCTGTTCTTGTAATCGTCGTAAAAAAGCAATGTGCCCGTCCTTATATTAATACTGAGCGTTTCATGTCTGCCTTTGTAAATAGATTAATATTTAAACACAATCTTAGTACAGTATAGTTAGGATTCTATGATTAGTTTATTTATTTTATTATGTATTACGGTATTCATGACAGTTGTAACATAGGATATGTATCTTTATCTTGTGGAAATAAAGACCATTGTTATAATTATTATTATTTAGTACCTGTACGCAACGATCCCTGGCTTTGCAGGTCATGTTACAGTTTCCACCCTTGTCACAGCGTTGTACGCAGGAATTGGAGGTACAGGACTGATCACATTTTCCGTCGATGGAGCACAACTGCTCACATCTCTCACCTGTGGTGCAATGTTGAGGGCATCGCCCCTTGCATTTTTGATAACATCTAAATTCTGATGTACAGTTTTGATGGCAGCCTCCACCGTTGCAGTACTGGTAGCCCTGTTCTTTAGCGCGGATTAACATCCTCTCGGCCCCTTCCAGCTATGAATAACATACAAAAAATATTAGTCGTTTCAGGGAAACATTTTCGGAAGCAACGGACCGTTTGATAAGGTAAACTTGTTTTCCTGAGCGGAATTTTCCAACGGAAATTCGTGTTGCATTTCTTCGATCGATCAAAGCCATCTTTGACAACAGGTTCAGGCTTCAGGGGCCTTTTTTCGGAAAATGAAACTGATTTGTACAAATTGAAACGGGATTCCGGAGTGAAATTTACCAGTCCTGAATTTTTCTTACCATTTACCCAAACCGTGAACCAACCGGTTTGTCCATGTAAATGGTATCCATCCTCAACCTACGAGTAATAATTAATCCCAGGGGGTACTCAACAAATTCTTATACGGGGAGGCTCCGCCCCGAGGTCCAACCCCTTACCCTTCTGTACACCTATTTCAATTAAGGTTGCTTCTTAGAAGAATGATGCATGATCCATGTTTCATAGCCCGCGGTGCATTATTGTAGCAGGTCTAGTCAATTATGTGCCCGCAACGAGCCTAGAAACCTGAAAGCAAACGCTGCAAACGCTTCTCTGCTATGTCAGCAGAACGTTCAGAGACAATGTATTTCAAAACACTGAATCCCAGGCTTTTTGATTTAAGACGGTGATTTGAGGTTAGGTTTTTCTCTGTGGTAATATGCAAATACTGCAAATGTTCAACTAGTTTGTTTGACTTGTGCACATGGGAATTTTGGATGGAGTTGAAAAAAATCTAATTAAAGGCGTTTGTCGAACAGCAATAAATAACTAACATTACATGTTTATCTATTTTTGTGGCAATTATTTTAAAACTGAGTAAAAAGAAAAGAATAGCATGGATTTGCTTTATTAAAATAACCAGCATTTTACGCTGACCCATGCAAAAACGCAGCTTAATCAGCTTAATAATTTAGCAGCCATTTGAGTTGAAAGCTGTCTTGAACACCTTCTCACAAATGGTCTCCACTATTTCAAGAAACGCGAAAAAGACTAAGCTTCCGCTACAAAATTGGTTTACCATAGTGTACTGCAGGCTATGAAACATGGTTCACGGGAGCAACCTTAATTGAAATAGGTGTATACCATTTTTCACGAAAACGGTACCCCTTTCGTATACCTTCTACTGACAAATGGTACCCCTTTCACATACCTTAAGTTGTCTAGAACTCTGCATCCCTTTTAAATGCTGTAAATGCACTGTCGCTTAAATAAGAATCAATCACAAAAATAGAACGTTTTCTCGACATTAAAAAGCCATAAAATCCATCTGTTAGCCCTTTGGGCCCTTTCACAGACCCGCATGACAGATTTCCCTACTCTTTCGTATACCTCAACCAGTGAAATCCCTACCCTTTTATATACCTGAAGCCTGAAAAAGATACCCTTTTCAGGCGGAGCCTCCCCGTATAAGCCATTATAGGGAGTAGCCCCCCCCCCCGGGTAATGAATATTCTGTTTCTGTTGAGAAGGGTGTTAAGGGGATAAAACTAATCTTCCACCCTTAAGTTTGATTTGTAAAGGAAGTGTAAGGCCCACCTGTTCGCATGATTTTTCTTTACTATGGCATTCAACCAATGGACAGATTCTGCGCAGCGATGAACACCGCTGCTCGCAACTGTTCTTGGTTCTGCATTTCATTCT
>BOPM01000855.1:135562-143035 GCA_022179025.1 Porites australiensis | reverse complement strand
TTTATTCTTCATTTGTGAAAGGTTTATGGCGTCTATGAGACGTACATTGCGCACCCAACATCGCTGGGTTCTATTACATTAACGAAAACAGTGCCATGCGTAAAAGTTTGATCACGTTTACTAGTTCATTTGCATATTGAGTGTTCTTTTCTAACAATCCATCGAGTTAGCCAACTCAAGAAATATCATGCCCATAGGTTAAAAGTAATGCAGTTTTTTCTGCTTATACCATTGAATGTCAAATTAACAATCTTTATCACCTTTATGATCCTTTTACGTTGGCGAAAACGTCTCAATACCACAGGTAATTGGAGATTAGTCAACGGCACAGAACAAACAGAATAACTAGACCCGGGTAACTAGACTGAACCATTGTCAAGGTCGGCACAAGGTGAATCCTACCGCAGACTTCCCTACAGTGAAAGATTAAATATTTTCAAAACTTGAAGAGGAACGAAATAATAGAAAGGAAATATAGCGATACAAGACGTAACTGTTTATCGTGCCAATGTCGTGGTTTTAGCAGTTGAAACCGCCGCGTATCCAATAAAAGTTATTCGACAAAGCCTCCACTTCTATGACACAAGAAACTTTCCTTCCTCAGACACGAGAATAAGCATCCAGGTGTATATTCGACCTTCTTAAACAGACAACGACAGTCTCCACACGTATCAGACGAATTTCATCGTACTTTTCTTCAGCCTTAGACTTCCTTCAATAATGCCTCTTCTCATCTTGGTCGTCTTTTGTGTTTTGTCTTCTTCTTTCTCTTTTGTTTTATAAGAGCCAAACTTCCAAACGCTAGCAAGAAAATAAAAACTAGTGAAATTAAAAACATTAAAACTCTCAGTGATTTTGTTACAAATAGTTATGGTGACTCCACCATCTTGTGAAAAATCACGAGTCCCTGTTCGGAACCAGTGAGTCAGAGTTAAACAAAATAAGGAGTCCTCAATTGAAAATGCTTGGGCCTTTATATAACCAGACAGTTAATCTGAAGACAGACGCCAAAACTCTTTATTACAGTTTACTGAAATTAAAATATAGCCCTTCTATATATTTAAAGCACAAAAAAGACTAAAATAAATACGCATCGTTAAACAACAGCCACAGAAAGTACACGAACAGGATATTCTACCAAACAATTTCAAATCGATCGATCGTTCCATGCAAAATCTTGAAGAAAAGTTATAGAAATCCAACATTTGTTTGTCCCTACTACAAACACTGAAAAACATTTACGTGCCTTACCAAATTCGTTTGCACCTTCAACAGAGTGACTATAAAATTAACGTTTCACAAACTGTGCAAGTCAAACTGAGCAAAATGTATTCCTAGATTTTCGCGAAAAACTCAGCTTCTTGGTATAAAAATCTAAATTTCGCTGCAACCGAGTTGCGTTCGAAAATTGATTTTTTGACTTTCAGCTTTTGTGGGAGGGAGGGATGGAAAGGTGAGACAAAAGTTTGTGGGGCCTCCTGGGAAGTAGCCTACGCTAGGATTCAGAATGGAGTGAGGTGTGACGGTCAGAGAGCGGGAAAAAAATCCCTACCCCACCCCCTCATAGTGTTTTGCTGCTCACATCTTATAGCGCCGTCCCCATAATCAAAACACCTGGAACAAGTTACGAGGCCCTTTTGATGACTGACAAACGTTGATAGAATTCTGGTTTGAAAACAAAAAAGCGCCAACACATGACATTCTAATAGACCTTGTCACGGTTTTGAAAGCCATTTTGACGATTAGGCAACCGCGTGAGAAATTACAGTGTTGGTGTTAGAATCTAATGTCGAATAATTTCCGTAAAACGACTGTTCTGAGGAAAATATGGATTGTAAACTAAAGCTTCACTCCTAACGATTCTACTGAAAAAATTTTACAGCGTTACATGTAGCTAACTGCGCTAGAACTACTTTTTGAAATTTTATATACATTTGTCTGTAAAAATTTTCCTTCCTGCCGACTGAAAAATTTCCCGGGAAAAATTGTAGACAAATATATAGAAAATCTAATAAAAGCAAGCGTCTGGAGAAATTTAAGCACAGTATTTATTACTAGAATTTTTTGCTGAGTAGCTCAAGTTTACAAATCTTTTTTTTTTTTCAGAAAAGCCGTTTTACGAAAATTATTCGACATTAGATTCTCATTCAAACACTGCAATTCCTTACGTGGTTGCCTATTAGTCAAGATGGCTTCCAAAACCGTGACAAGGTCTATTTTCAATCATCAAATCTAAAATCGTGTTGCACTAAATGTTTGCAATTTTTAAGGATTTTTTAACCAAAAAAACTAAAGTAAAAAAATTAAATCGCAAAAATAAGCCGCACACCCCGCCGCCCCACCCACTTACCCAGTGTTTGCCTGTATTTTGACTCAACTGAACGCACAAAACTCGTGTAATTAACTCCCAGTGAGAAAAGCAGATTGGACCGATCGCAAAAATCAGTTCACGTAGAATACAACATTAAAGCTCTCGCAAAAATTAACTGCCACTTGGTATGTAAAAAAACTCACATTTACCACGTGGCGAATTGTCGTCTCCTGTTGATATATTGGATTCTTTTTCCCAAGATACAGGGGCCCCCAACGAGAATATGGTTCAAAACCACTTAAACATAGCATTGTTGAACGTATTTTAGAATTTAAACGGTAGATATAGGCATATTTTTATCCCCTAAAAACTTTTCATCTGTTCGGATTTCCTAGCTGAAAGTCTAGTGATCCGAAAATTATAGGGATCAAAACTTACCTTTTCGAAAATTTCAGCCAGAAAAAAGGATTCGAAAATTCTAGGTAACCTTTGTAGGGTAAAAATCCGTTAAAAATAGGCAATTATACCATTTTAAAGATGTCCGAAAATCCTAGGAGAGACAGGCAAGCAAGAAATTTTACAACAAATGTTCCGAAAATTCTAGATCCCAAATCTTCTTCCGAACAGATATTTTCCGAAAACTGACGTTGGGTGCCCCTGAAGATAACCTACAAAACACACGCGCAAATGAAGTCCAGGTACAGCTAAACCACCATGCTGAAAATTAACTCACAAGGTTTCTGTGCTAATTAACTCCTTTTATCCCAATATCCACATACAAATTCTCCAGACTGATCTCCATACATTTTCTTAAAGAATTAGTTGAGAGAATTTGTTTTAAGATCAGAGAGTTTCTTTTAGGTGATCATTATAACCTTTACTTTTAGTTACGTACTGATATTATTGAAGAAAATTGACCTTGATCACTCCTGGGACTTCAATTAATAGTATTTAACTCTGTTTATTGACATGATTGGTCAATTGAGATGTGATGTCATGGACGTAAAGTTTAGCGGTGTCTTTATAAGATATCAAGACACTTATTAAACATAAAATTTCTTTTGTTTTTTCTTTATGAATTATTAAAGAGTCTTTGAAGATACGTTAGAAGGGATAGAGTATAAAAGTAGGGAAAATCTGTAATCAAACGGAAAGAGGAAAAAGACTAAGAGAAAGAAAGAAAAGTAGAAAGAAAAACAGAGAACAAAACAGCAAGAAACTGAGAATGACAAAGGGAGAAACTGAGGAAGAAAAGAGAGAAGGAACAGGATGAAAATGTAAGGTAGAAAACGTGTAAGAAACTCAGTCAAGGATTACAATTGTAAGTGTTACTTTAAAAATAAATTGTTCTGTCCTTCTGAAAGTCTCTCAACTACGTCAAACTGTCGGACTTACGTTCCATTTTACTTATCACTGGTGCAGAACTCGCGGCTCCATACTATTAGGCTCCTCGCAGAGCAGTTCGGGAACGATCCTCAAATTAGGCTTGCTAATAAACCACTTTAGCAACACATAGGTTGCATTCATTAACAACATTCGCGAATAGCTGTCACTTCTGCAGTTGTTTTTTACGCCTTAAAAAAGTCTATGCTGCAAATGAATGCATCTTATAGTGGTTTATTAGTAAGCCTTATTCATTCTTGGCTTATTCCTTTTTTTCGTTTTTCCTTTTGGCATTTTACTAAGACAACGTTATTACAATTAGGTATAGCATCACCAGTTTTTGCTATATATACGTACTTGCCGAGGGTGAATAAAGATCACTTATTTCTTATATTTCACATCTGTTCAATGTATCTCTTAAGACCTGTCCATCGCCGTCTTCATAACTATCAACATCTGAAGAGAAAACATACTTTGAATTAACAAACCTGTTCAACAGTACATCAACACAGAAAGAAGCTCTCATTCCTTACCGATTACGTCATCAGCTTCCAAAGTACCTCTGAAATTAGAGAAGTAAAAAATGAGAGATGATATTTTGAAAAAGTTATGGCATGAATACCTGGGAATTAAAGCAAACGACTTTGCAAACGACGTAAAACAGGATGCACAACTTACTTAATACAGCCTGTTTTCCCTGTCCATCCCCCGCCATTTTTTTTGATAAGCAGTAGATCCTCAATTTCTCTTAAAAATTTATGCAAAATTTTTGGGGTGGATAAGACGCAATATGGAAGATGTGCATATGGAGTATGAACATAATTTAACGGCCTTCGCTCCTACGAATCTCTCATAGCTCGGTGGTAGAGGATCTGGACCAGTAACCAAGTTATATGTTCGACTCCTGTGGCATATATACATAACTCGGACGTTTTCCAGTAGTCGCCAGTGTCACTGATTGAAAAACGCATCATTCTTATGATAACATTAAGATAGCTTTGCTTTGTTGGCTCTAAAAAGTTTTAGGCATCACACGCAGTAAAGATCTTTGAAATGCTGTACTTGTCTTGCGTAAAAATATAAAAGTTAAACCCGCGGTGAAATATTATTTTGCTTAACGAGGTGATGTGTTAACAAAATGCAGCCAGCTGATTAGATAGCAAAATTGATACACGGTCGTCCGAGTTTGTTAAACTACTCGTATGATTAATGCTGAATCCGGGGCTAGTGATAGCCAATCAGATAATAGAATTTCTTATGGTTTTCATTAAGGCAATTATTGAAATATACAGTTGTGGGCCAGAAAAAAATTTCTGTAAAAAACTGAATTAGACGCGCGCGGCGAACAAATTGTAGTGGGGAATTTTGTTAATTACGATCGCAATGACATGGAAAATGTCTCTTGCAAAGATGTCTCCTGAGGGAAAATATCTACATAGTCTGAGGTCGCTCGCTCTCATGCTAATGGCTACTGTCTAGAAGGGACTCCACGTGCCGGCATTTTGAAAGTAGAGAAGGAACTAGGCATGACGGTGATCTTCGGGGGAGAGGTGTACACTGTATGGCTTAGACTTGTCACCTTTCAATTCGTAATCTTCCAACAATGGGCTCCACATCTGGATAATCTGAAGACAACAATAAAAACAGCAGAAACAACAAGGTATAAATTGTGCAAGTTATGATGACTATGAATAACAAGTGATAATGGCGAGCGACAAACGCGAGTGACTGGTGAGAACCGCAGGTTACCATGGGAAGGGTACATCTCGCCCTTTGTCTCCTTCCCGCCTTCCTTTGCGCGCACATTTTCATCGAGGGAGAGAGACGTCTGGGTACGAGGCAGAGTTATCACTATATAATATTACGGCCAATTTGAAATCCCATGAATCAGTAACGCCTACCCTTCGAAGCCGAAGATTGATGGCGTGGGGTCAGCTAAGTATGCAGTTAGTACCAAGACATCATAGTACCAAGGCTTGCTGATGTAGTAGCAGGATCGTGTAAAATGGAGTCGGAAACGTTTTCAGGGGCGTAACCAGCTTTTGAGTAGCTGTAGGCCTGGCTGACTTTCATTTCCACATATCCTGAAAATTGCACGCATGATTAGTATGCACTGACGTCATCAACACTTTTTTTAGCTTACCCCATCAACGTATAATTTATTACAAGCGGTAGAGTGATCAAAGCGAAAATTTGTATGCCCGGGCCTACAAGTCTATAGGTTAGCTACGCCCCTGGCTTTTACCTGTTATTTAATAAGACTACATTGAGGCGTTAGCCTTTCTCCTGTCGCCTGTTGCCTGTTGCAACTGATTGCAAAGATGGACATAAATTGAAACTTGAAAAAGTTCGCGGCCAACTTTTTCAAGTAATGGTGAAATGTTATTGTTATCTTCTTCACACGCAAGTTGATACAAAACAGAAATGACCTAAAACAGTATTAAATATCAGAATATCAGTCGTGAAAGTTTGACTTATGGTCCGTCGCGGGTCGCGGATGTATGTCGTGGGTGTGGGTTGGAAGTCGCAAATTTTCCCACCCGCTGCCCGCAACTCGCGACCCGCGACCCGCGACCCCCGTCCATTAGTTAAACTGTCCTCTTCACATAGCTTTAAATCTGAAATGTACTATCGGTTGTAGAAAGGTCTAGAAGGCCACCATAATTATTACAATGACGTAACTTTAAAAGTCAGCGGAAGTGTTAAGCTGGCTTTTTTTTTCTTTCTTTGTGTGTATTGCAATTTGCATTACAGTCCAGGATTGTAAACAAGCTGTCAGTTGGTTTAAAATGCAGTACCACACGCTGTGCACATGTAAATAATGTTTCTGTAGAAGGCCGCTGTAGGAGCTCAGATAGCAGAAGCAAACTTTTGCTGCTCTTATTATCAAGAAAGTGCAACTATTTTATGTTTCAAATCAAATTTGGGTAAACTGAACTTTTTCTTTACCTTAAACAATTTGTGTATTCCAAACATGTGTCGCTGGGGCTGCTCTGAAAAAAGTAGGGTATGTCAGGTTATTATGCCTTTGATCTATTGAGAACCAAATGCATGTGAAAGAATTTTAAATGAAAAGGTTTCATTCGAATGGTCACGACCGGCCGATTATGTGTACAAGTTAGTCGTCCACAAGTTAGTATATAGACGCACAGATCAAGCCTGTGTCAAGGGTAAGTTTTGAAACAGGTATCTAAAAGGCAAACTCTTGCAAGAAATCAAGAAACGTGGTATACAGCAACTCATCTAAGCGAGATTCGCTTTAAACTGGCTTCCATCTGATTACTTCGATTCAAATTTGCAGATATTCAAGTGCAGGTTCTGTGGAACAAAGTATTGTGAAGCATGCGGCAGAGGAGATTTTCATGGTGTAATGACGGATAAAACAGTTTGTCAAGTTTGTTTTCAGGTATTATGGAATTAAACTGACTCTTTTTAGCGTCAAGGAGATCACGTTTATGGACGCAGTACTAGTATATTTCAGTCGGACTTCACTAAACAGAAACAGAAAGGACAAATTCTCCTTTCTACCATGGCAAAACTTTAACCCTTTAAGCCCTAAGAGTTATCAGCATCAAATTTCTCCTTGCAATATGACTGCTTTGTAAAACAGAGTGTTCATGAGAATTACGGAAATGATAACACGAGATGAATCAGTGGCTTTATATTTCATCAACTTTACCCCACTACTTCTGTGGGAAATGAATAGGGGCAACAAATGAGAATTCAAATTTTGATCCTAAGGTTTAAGGGGTTAAAAAATTGGCTTCGTGAAGAGAGGA
>BOPM01000855.1:128062-130562 GCA_022179025.1 Porites australiensis | reverse complement strand
GCAGACGGCAAGACCCAGTGTTTTTTAAAAAAGGCCGCAAACGGAGTAGTAATCATCAGCGACATTTATTCTCTCACAGACAGAGAAAAAAGCTAATCATTAGTACACGCATTTTGCTGGGTCTTACACTACAGCAGCGTCTAATAAAAGAGTATTTACATGGGACTTAAGAACCAAATTCTATTAAGTGTTGTGGAGTATTTTACACGGTTAATGTTTAATTTATTTCATGTTTGCACTTGACCTTTTCATTTGTGCCTGGAGTTTTGTTATGAAAGAGTTTGTAGATCAAGGTTAATCCGTATTTGTATCAACAGATTTCCAAATTCTATTACCTTTTTAAGTAGTTTTTCGACATGAATGTTATTTATTAAATTTGAATGTCAGTCCTTGAAGTGGGCACGTTTTGGGACCATGGCTGACCTTGATTGTTACCTACACCAGAGTTCCTGTTTTGGTTTAAGGTAGAGCATCGTGGGTTTAGCTGTCAAGCTTACATTGGTTCTCTTGTACTTGATATTATTAACCTAATAGGTTTGTTTATTCCACTTTGGTTATCAACAGGGAAATCGCTTAAGTCATTCGGAAAAGCGTTTGTAATTCTCATGGCCAGGAAGCCCGAACGTACCTACATTCAAGTTATTTAAGTTGCCAACATTTGGCGCAGTAAGTTGATGGTCGGTAGTTAATCAACAGTTATTTATCTAAGTAATTGAAGGGGCTGGTTTAATTTATTGAAACAGAAAATTAATTTCTTGTTATGGATACTTAGTCCTTAATAATGTTGACGGATTAAGTAACTGCACATGTGAAAAAATAGACAACTTGTTTCCTGCTACCATCTTCGCAAATAAGGTGCCACAATAAAGTTTCATTCAGTTGATCCACTCAGAGGTCTTCAATTTGATATCGCGAGTTAGCAACTCTTGAATCGCAGTATAATCAGACATCTTTACCTCCTATCTGTGGAATAAGGCTAACATAGTGAAGCTCATGAAGGTGACCCAGCACAAGCCGGTTGCTACCAGTAACATCAAACTCTGGGCAGATCATTACGTCATGGCGATGCGGAAGACTGCTGATCACGTGGATGCACGTTTGAAAACAGTTTGCCGCGCCGTGTAGAATCACGTGATCACCCCATGTACTATCTGTCATCATGCCTGTGAGGTAGGCATCCCAAGATGGATGTCCATCAACAAAATGAAACAGTTCTGTCCCATCCGGCTGTAAGAAAGAAAATACTGTAGTTAATAGAGAAAAAGGTAGAGTGCTTTTGTAGAAGGTAAATATTCAGGCAGCTGCGCTGTCAGCGCTCTCTAAGGCGGACCCGGCTGGTATCGACACTAGAGCAGATATGTCCGCCTTAGTAGTGAACCGGAACAACGCAAAAAGGTTGTCTGCAATGGACAATAAAATAGACTATGATAGCATACTAACCAAATAAGAACATGATTCCTGCAAGTTACATCATCAATGTAAGAATAACTGGTTATACTAGAAACTACATAAAAATAGCTCGTATAACTTAGACATTATCTTGATGAGATTCTACCGCAGTTTATTCATGAGATAAAGATGTCACCGACATTTATTTGTTCCACTTCATACTGAGATTTCACTTCCAAAACGAGGTCTAACCTGTGTATCCTATACTATTCGCCTTGTAAAAAGTCCAATAAAAACAATTAAGAACGGTAGGGACCAACACTTCAAGGAAAGTACTTGAGGACGTTTTAGGGAGGTGTCCGTTACACGTGTAAGAGAGAGGGGAAGCGGTGTTTACTATGAAATAATAAAAGTTTGGAAATACGTTGGGTCAGAAATGACCCTACATATATAACTAGTATTGACGATATCAAGGTTATCAGTTGATATTTTAATTATCAAGTTTTACCCTCTTTAAATAAAGTATTCACTTCACTTCACTTCACTTCACTACCGTTCGGACAAAGCGACTTTCGATGAAGATTTCATACTTACCAACATAACGTAATTATAAGAAATTAGGACATAAGTCAGACGATCGAGGCGACAGAAACAGATTTCCTAAAATCCGTGTCTATTTACACCTCCGAGTCAAAAACCCGATAAAGGAAACGAATTTGCGTTCTTTTAAATTTTTATGGCGCTTACGTAGCGTTTTCAAATTAAAAAAGGTAGGATTTGAATTCTAAGGACGGCATCCGGAGCCAATAGGGACTTTAAGATCCGAGACGCGACGGCTGTAAGACGCGACAGGAAGTAAATTTTCAAAGAGGAGACATGTTGCGCATGCTCAAGTCGTCGTCCTGGTGTCAGCGCGTCGCGTTGAGAACGTGGGTTTTGCGAGTTTGACGTTCTGTACAAAACGTGAGTATATTTGTTCCTGTGCTTAAATTAAATGATGATATATTCCTCTAAACATGTAAAATCAGCACTCTAGGATCATTGGACGTAATTTCTGGCGACATTTTAGCTCGCAGAGATGGAAGGATTTTGATTATTTTTAAATTTCTTT
>BOPM01000855.1:116810-127725 GCA_022179025.1 Porites australiensis | reverse complement strand
AGTGCGGGCAAGGGGTGGGGATTTGACAAATTTTAAAATTTTTCGATCAAATTCCCCAGGGTGGGAAACGAAAGGTCAATCAAAAGTGTCAAAAAAGCCCCCAGCCCAGGGGAAAAAATCTAAACAAACAATGCTATAATACTATATAAAACGAATAAAAGCAGATTTCAAAAGTACGTTCTTACTACTTTTATTTACGGTTAACGGAAGCTCCATTAAATTACTCGCTGTAATTAAGTATTTCCTCTCTCCACTAGCATCTCTTATCTTGAACAACAAAATCACTCCAGGAAGATTGACCGTGCTATATAATATTAAGAAAACGTAAAATGCTTTATAACATCTGCTCAACATGTCGGAACCCGTCGGATCAGTGACCCATAAAAATCCTCTGACTTTTATGGTGGAATTCGATTTCAATCGAGTTTTACAATCAGATGGGAACTTGAAGATAAAAATTTTCTCAAAATAGACATCATCTGTTTAGATGACAGTTTTAAGTATCGGATTATGGCGATTTAAACAAAGGAAAACTTCATACCTTTCTCCAACAGCGTGACTTTCAGGAAGCCTCCAGGGAGGGAATTACCCTGGGTGCCAGAGACTTTTCTAGCGCGGTTTCCGGTTTCTGTCAAGTCTTAATAGTGACCCGCGCGAAAAGCTTTTTTCTCGCGGCTTCGCCGCTCGTGGCTTCGGCCTACGGCAGAAGACGTGTCGGCCTTCGGCCAACACCGAAACTTCCCGCCGCATGCGAGAAAAACCTCTGGTACCCAGGGTAGGACGGACTTGGTAACTGCTTCTGAATTGATACCCGGCTTCTGTCGGTCAAAGTCAAATGTCCCGACCCCGGGGTCGCTTCGCACGATCAAAAGCCCGACAGCGGGGATAGTCCCAGGCATCAAATCCCCACCCCTTGCCCCCACCCCTCCCCGCCCCCACGGGATTTACATTGATAGGTGCATAAAGTACAAACAAGCGTGATGGTCACGCAGAGCAGTTGTTTTACTCATAAAGGATGGATTCATTTGCAGCATACCCGTGAAGCCGTCACATTCAACCGCAAGAATTTAAGACCCCGTCCACACGTATCAGAGTATTTTTAGCCTTCCGTCCACACGAAATCCGTGCCTTTTCGGGCACCAAAAACATTGGTCCCGAGAAAGCGGTCCCCAGAGTTGACTTTTGAAAACGTCGACTTTTCGTTTACGTGTGGACGGACGAAAACAGAGGCTTTCTAATACGAGGATGTCATACATTATATACTAGTAGCACTGCGTTTGTTCTGTGAGAGATGCTACAGAATTTCAATAATTTCACCGTTTTTGTGCAGAAGGGCAAAAAAAATTCAAATACGCTACGTGTGAACAGGGCCTTATTACTTATAACCTTAAAAGCACTGAAAAAAATTCAGCGGGGAAATACGACGGCTTACGGAACGCAAATGAATTCACCCAAGCAACAATAATAAGGTACTCACCAGCCTGGGGTTTTCCCGAAGGTGTTGAACAATAGTTCGGCGTAACTCATCATGGGACATTTGAATTCCTTTGATGAGGTCAAGCTGCTCTGAAAGTGCAAAAAACATGCAGTTCCCCTCTCCTTGATTGTCAGAAATCGCAAAACCTTTCTCCAAAGCAGTCCTCTTTAACGTCTGCGACAGCTTATATTTGCTGGACTCTATGCGTGCTTCCAACAGGATTTGTTGAAGTGCAACGAAAATGGGTTCACCTGTAAGCGGAAGATGAAAAAGACAAAATAAGATACATGAAGAGGTTATTTCACGCCATTTTAATAGGAGATAGTGATAGTGATAATGATAAAGAATTTGTATAGTGCTAGAACTTTAAAATATTCAAAAGCCCTTAACATTAAGCTGCAATCAAAAAAATTCCTGAAAAGCTAATAATAACAATAATAATAATAAAAAAATTCCATGCTATGCGAAAATCTAAAAAATAAACGTCTAAAATTCTATACAAAATTAAATGAAAATATTCAAAGCATTAAACTTCAGAATCATTCTAGAGAATTATAAGCTTTCCTAAAAAGAAATGTTTTAAGATGCTTTTAAAAAATGGCGAGCCTGCTACTTGTTCTTATATTTAATGGCAGCTAGTTCCATAAAACAGGTGCAGCACAGTGCAGCACAGTGCACTGGTCTGAAGCTTAAAACAGTCGACAATTTCAGAAAAATTACTGTGGTTTTAAAAGAACAAAGTAACTTCACTCCACTGCAAAAATATATTTTGGCTTTGGTTTAATTGGCAAAGCAAACAATGACATCACCTGCCATCGGTCCAGTTGCAGCATCTTTCTCAAAGTCATTCTTTAGAACGTCATCTTCTCGGTTTTTTTTAACACCTGCAAAAGTTTAAAATTAGCAGTAAATTTAAATGGTTTGGCCTGTAAGCGGGGGAGGGAAACATTATTTACGTCAGTTTACTTGGAGATGCTACACTAAGCATTGAAAAGCTAAAAGCACCCGAAAAATCGAAAGTACCCTGGTTTAACAGAAAAAAATAACCTCAGTCTACTGCAAAAATAAATTGTCTTTGGTTTAATTGACAAAGCAAACAATGAAATTACCTGCTATCGGTCCTCTTGCAACATCTTTTTCACAGTCGTTCTGTGGAACGTCATCTTCTTTGGTTTTTTCAAGACCTGTTAAGTTAAAAAAATGATGATTTACAGAAAAATATGTCACTCTTTAAAAAAATGAACGATTCCAACCTTCATTTTTTGTGACAACCCACCGTTGCTGCTGGATATGAATAGAAATCAGATGACTTTGAAGTATCTCAATCTTATGGATTTAAAATTTCAATTTAGCGTTAACTCTTTCAATTATAGCCAATATGTTATAAAATTATACATGAAAGTTTTAAAAAATGTAACTGATCAGCCGGTAAAAAAGATCCTGATTGTTAAACAAATTTTCCTCATCAGTAACACAAGAAATGTAAGAAGAACAGTGTGGAAAATGTGAATGTTAACATTAAGGTTAAAAGGTTAACAAAAATTTTTCTGCACGGATTTACATGGACCACGAAACATAATATAGTAAAAATGTATTTATGCAATCACTATTGCAGAAGCAATGAACATACAGAGATGAATTATGAAAACCAAGTGGAGGATAATCCTGAAAAGATACGCATTTGAAAATCACCAAGTACTATATATTACTGTTATCGTTACTTTTCTATCGGTAAATTTGGTGTCTTACCATAGACTACCTTCCACATCCTCTCAATAAGGGCCTGGCACTGTCTCTCCCAAGAAAATCTTTCATCATAACTTCTTCGCAGACTTTGCATTTCCTCAAGTCGCTGTGTCCTTGATTTTTGACGGATGGCTGCAATTGCCTTTGCCCATTCCTTGGGGTCATCAGAGTCGATCACAAATGACTCACCCGTTGGAAGACCACGCAGTGCTTTACCAAATCCGGAGTTTCCACTTACCAGAATGGGAAGACCAGCTGACATGGCCTCCAATGCTGTCAAACCAAACCCCTCAGTTCTTGATGGCATAATGGCTAGGTCGACTTCGCAAAACAATTCTCTCAATCTTTGTTTGCCTTTCACAAATGATCTAACAATCAGCTGGTTCTTTGAAATGCCAGTCCGAAGTAAGTTTTTTGCGACTTCATCCTGCCTTCCATCGGATGCGCCAACGAAAATAAGACTATAAGAACTGTCCTGCAATTCAACTATGGATTGAGCGGCAATGTCGTATCCTTTAAGACTAAAGTCTTCAAAATCACCACGACCGAAGGTTAACACTTTAAAACTCGCATTCTCTTGTTCAGCATGCTCAACATCTGAAAACTCTGTAAAGGAACCTGGTATTAATTGAAAGATTTCTCGACGAGATGAGCGCAACTGGGACGAGATCGCGTCTTTCAACTTGGGTCCAACGGCTACCACGAGATCTGCAATTTGACAAAGGCCCACTTCAGCTCTGTTCTTCCCTTCTCCCCTGGCAATGGCGCTTAGATAGTTCTTATGCATTGCCAGTTCTTCAGGCTCAGTATGCACAACCTGAAACCACTTGCAGCAACGATACCTTCTGATAATTTGCGCTTGTCTACCAAGCTTTGCTCCATGGCCGATCACAACCTGAATGTCCAGGTCTTCTGGTGGATAGCTCAACCAGTCAAGAGGGTCACTAAAGCCAGGAAGATGCTTTGCTTCCCTAATGGAGATGTTGTGACTTTTGGCCACTCTCTTGTCTTTCTCTCCACACTCAAATTCAGGTACAAGAATGGTCACCTCTACATGTGGGTCTTTTGCCAAATGTATGGCAAGAGTCCTGTTTATCGTTGACAAGCCACCCTTGGACGACCCCCACTCATTCGCTAGAAGGGTAACTTTCAGTACCATACGCTCTGGACGAGCTTGTGCAGTATCAGGTGATGATGATGGAGTACACGCCTCCTGTATAGCAACCAAATTTGCATATTATAAAATATAAATTTTACATCTGGGGGAATCTACCTTTTTGAATGAAAGTTTTGCAAAACATGTTATCAGCACGTTAGATGCTATAAACTTATCACTCAACAGTAAAGCAAAACTGTTCAGCACGTTGAAAAAGACTGCGAGCCACTGCTATGCCACCCTTTTCACCTTGATTTCACCATTAGCCAATTGACCTTATCAACTTACTTGGTATAAGTACCAATGTTCGCCAAGTTGAAAGCAGCAAAGCCTTCTCTTATACTGCAGAGAAGCTCATGATAGGACAATGAAGACATACGTTGTACATCATACTATAACCTAACAAAGCACATGCATAGACTGGTGTGAGCGTATGTATCTTTGTAACTTTGTATCTTTGTATCTTTGTATGTTCGGATGTTTGTTGCAAGAGCCAATAAGGTTGAAGGTACTATGAGTTGATGCTTACCAACCAATGAGATCTTGGCATATACTTAAACATGACATTGCTAAAGGTCGAACAAGGGCACTTTAAGACCGCCATCTTGATTGTTCACAATTTTTTCGTCTTTTATTACGGCTATAGGTGTTTGAAAACATTATATTAAATATCTTCATGATTTAAACGCTGTGTACAGTGGTGCAGCTGTTTAAGGGTTCATATTTTAGTGTGGATGCTACTTCAAGACATTTCAGACCGAATTCGGCTATCGCGAACGGTACCACGTGTTTCACCTGCTTCAAGGTAGAGTATAAAAGATCATATATTTTCAAAGCTCTTCCAGTGAAGCAATAATTGATATTTAGATATGGACTTAAATTCGAAAGTATGCGGCCTATAAAATGTGGTAGTAGAAGTTTGAAAGGCAGCTTATTTTTTTAAAGCTGTACCGAGTATTGTTAATCCCGTAAACAAGCTGTAGAAATATTATTCTGTCGCTTACAAAGTTCAACAGACCTTTTTTGTTCCGGCAAAACAAAAACAAAAAAGAATAATACGTGAACAATATGATACATCCTTCCTGCATACTAAGCATTATAATTATTGAAACGTATTTTATTTAGTAAAGATGCGTAACTTAAGTAGAAACAGTACCGCTAGGGAATAAAATTGGAAGAAGCTAGTTGACACAATAATTAGAAACTTCTTTATTGAGTGGAGTAAAATGATATGAGCAGAAATATATTTCGGCTATCAACCTTGACGTTGCATTAAACATAATTTAATTGCAGCTGTCGTAATGAAGCCGAGGTGATTTCTTTAAATCGTTTGGGAAAATTTTGTAGTAAACAAGTTGCGTTTTTTTTACGTACGAATTGTAAAAGGGCCAAAGACCAACATCTTCACGTGCAAATTGTGCATGAGTTATTTTTATAATTCTGTTTACTCGATTACTGTGTGATAACTCGAATGCCCTCACGTACGAACCACTTGAAAGGGGGCAAAGTCCAACACTTTCACGTGCCAGTTGTGTGACTGTACATCTCATGCAGATTGGCTTTTCAGGGGCACCCAACGAGGATATAGTTCAAAACCACTTAACATAGCATTGTTGAACGTATTTTAGTTTTCAAACGGTAGATATAGGCGTATTTTTATCCCCTAAAAGCTTTTCATCTGTTCGGATTTCCTAGCTGAAAGTCTAGTGATCCGAAAATTATAGGCATAAAAACTTACCTTCTCGAAAATTTCAGCCAGGAAAAGGCTCCAGAAAATTCTAGGTGGCCTTTTGTAGGGTCAAAATCCGTTAAAAATGGGTAATTATACTATTTTGTAGATGTTCGAAAATCCTAGGAGAGGCAGGCAAGCAAGAAATTTTACAACAAATGCTCCGAAAATTCTAGATCTCAAATCGTCTTCCGAACAGATATTTTCCCGAAAATTGCCGTTGGGTGCCCCTGGCTTTTCACAATAATAATAGTAACTTGAACGTATGAAGACATGTTTCGTTTTGTAACCAATGCCTTAAAAAAGGCTCTTGTCTTTTAAGAAGCAATAGCTTTTAAAACATGAAGAACTAAGTTGTCGGAGTTAAAGACTGTTTCACTGAGTAGAATCGCACGTGAAAACCTCGTGAATTGTGATAATGCAACCATCAACCACAATGATAAAAATCCTCGTATTTCGTAACTACTCGAATTCGATGAGTCACACTTTGGCTTAAGAAACTCCGAGGAAACCTTAGAGTTTTCCTTCTAATCAACGCTTGGTGAGTAGATATATATTTTACTTTAACAATTTATTTGTTTAAGTAGCACCAAATGTAACAGGGAAAGACAAGGGAAAGTGAATATATAGCATGAGGATCGACGCAGCTGAGCGTTTCGCGTTTTCATTTATGTACGGCAATACTCAATTTCGCACAAAAACCCAGTCTCTCTTGGTGAGGTTACACTGAAGCATTAAAGTTACAATGAAGCATTCAAAATAGCTCATGCACGTTTAACGTGCCTATGTTTAGTTTAAATAGATGGTTACCTTGTAAGGACATAAGTTTTTATTAGTAGTATGTGTATTCGCTTACTATATGTAATATGCTAAGAAAACTGCTAGAGATCGAATTTCACTGCTACCTACCTTACTTTCTATTTGTGAGAACCACTTTTGCTGCCCCGAAACTGTAAGTACCTGCTCTACAGGTTTCTTTTTGCAAATCAGAGGATCACCTTGTCTTGACTCAAGGAGATGAAGACATTCTTCATGAGAACATGCAATCTGATTATGGCTTGCGCATTTTTCCTGCTGACAATACGGACAGGCGACCCGAATATGATACTCCAATCCACCTTTATAGAGATCACGTGACAAAGCTTGCAAAGTTGCCTCCACAAACTCACGAACATGTACTGCCACCTCACTTGTGTGATCCACAGAGATCTGATGAAGTTGGTTTCTTTGCTTGATAAAAAACTTAATAAACTGCTTCTTACAAATAAGAACAAAATCATGGAAAGTTTCCTTCCCAATGAGAAACCACGCTCCATTTTGGTACAGGGTAGGGGGCTGAGTTGGACCAGCCTCAGAACACCAACGGACAGAGCGAGAAACAAGCCGTGTGAACAGACCATGGGGAACAGAACCGCCCACAAAGTAAACGAACAGGGGACAAGGGTCTAGCCTTGAGGGGGCCATGGAACACAGGGAATCAGGCGAAGCTTTGAGTTGAGATGGAACAAAATACTTTTCACCTGTCTTTGATGATGAAAACTTTGCAATCAATCCAAATTGTTCCATCAAATCAAGAATGTCTTTCCTGGCAACACCCTCCAGGAGAAAGTTGGAAAACACAAGATCAGCCAGTTCCATGGAGAGAACACCGCTTTCTTTAACTTTCTTCCAGTGCTTGGCAACCTTAGGAACCTGAGACGGAATACCATAGCAAAACGTTTTTAAAATAGTGACAATGTAGGAGAATTTTGAGCCAGTTAATAAATGCACTTGTAAATTGTTAGTTATTTCTTTAATATTTTAACTAAACAAACAAAGAAAAAGATCTTGAGTTTTCCGTTTTTGTGTGTGGACGCATATAAAGAAAAAGTTACGTAGTCTGCCTACAATAGCAAGTACTACAGTGGAACCGCGATTTAACGAAGTCCTCGATATAACGAACGATATCCTATGTCCCAGCCAAAGTTATAGTAAAATGCATGGAATAGAACCTCGATGTAACGAACCTCGATATAACGAATTCTTCGATATAGCGAACATAATTCGGAAGCCCAAACGTAAAATCTACCTCGATATAACGAATTACAATGTCAACACGCGACAGAAGATAAATGCTGAACAGATCAACAGTCAACAAATCCTGTAATCCTTATGGTAAAGAGACAGCAACCTTTCAGACAAAGGCTTATTATGTCACAGACATTGGTGCGATAGTATTTCGACATCAATTAACCTCTGCTTTATCTTCTTTGTCTCTTATTAGTTCTCTTAACGTCTTCACTTTCGACGGCTTCTTGTGATAAAACGAAATTCAAGTCCAATGCCCTTGTTTCTCCGTTTACCAGTCACTTCCACAGAGATTTGTCCTCCGTGTTTTAAAAACAAGTGAGATACACTTGACATTGTCAATGGCACATGACCTACGATCTACAGCATGCCTCCTTGATCTTGAAACCGTTTAACGGCAACAGCATGGGTGTCGTGTGGGTTATCAGACGCTGAAAGTCACCATGCTTAATAAATGAATTGCATCTCAAAACGCGGCACTTCGGGGTGACGAAAATTGCATTGAATTGCGTGACAGAAGTCACCTGTGTTACAAATCAATCATTAACTATGACCTCGATATAGCGAACTTTTTGGTCATTTCCCCTCAAATTCGTTATATCGAGGTTTTCGATTTAACGAACCCTCGATTTAACGAACAAATTTGGTCGGTCCCCAGCGACTTCGTTAAATCGAGGTTCCACTGTACTGTGTGAATAAAAGTAAACAGGACAGCCTTCTAAGCAGCCCTCCGTTTGGTTCGTCACACAATTCTTTTCAATCATGTTAAAAGATTTACGAAGTCCAGTTTTCTTTTCTTTACAGCGTACACGGCCATAACCTCACGCTGAGGGTAAACAATAGAAATGTAGTTGTAGTCGTGGAACGAAACAATGAAATGTGGAAAAGGAAAAAGGGATGTGGAAAAAAGAAAAATGTTTTTCGTGGTAGAAAGGGCTAGTCTGCCTTCGTCCTCATTAAACATTCACGATTTGTGCGCATGGTAAACCGCAACAACTTGGAACAACTTGTTGAACATTGAAAGCGGTATGAAATGTAACTTGCATATAAATTACGTTACAAATCAGTGATTTTAAGTCACAGGCGAGTTAGCATTTATTCCGTCGACAACCTGAATCAACAAATGAATACTTTTCCTAGTTCTTACATGTAGTCGTCAACCAATCAAAAAGCAAGGCGGGAAAACCTGTCCAAAGGGTTAAAAATAGCACAGGACCTTATCTTAGGGCCAGTTTACATCGAAGTGGAGGACCCTGGGTAGGTGAGGTAACCCGCCTGTCCACATAATGTCCCATTTTAATTTGACGACGTTTACATGATAGTTGGGGTGACCAGTAGCGGGTTACCTCACCTACCTACGGTTCTCCACCTCGATGTAAACTGGCTCTAAGATAAGGTCGTGTGCTATTTTTAACCCTTTAAAGAGATTCAGCCGCATTTTATTCATGACATAAAGACAAAAGGTTATGACGTCATCAGCGTTAATGTATTCCAGCGAAGATTCCACCACAAAAAAGGCTGATTCTATGCCTAATATACTACTGAGGATAGACTACGAGTGGCCCCTTAGTTTCCTCTGGGATATTTGAGCGATTAAAATACAGGAGCGTTTGTCACCTTCCTCGAGGGTGACAAATTTCACGCACGCTCGCGTAATTCGCTCGCTCCACTATCCCTGAGGAAGAGACTTCTTGTAATCTAGTTGGAGAGGGTTGCGTAACGAGCCAAAAGAAGTCAGCGTAGGAGACAATACTATTTGGTACAAGCTAAACTTCTTCGTTTTTTTTGTGTAGGTTGAGCAGTGTTATAAATTTTTCGCAATTCGCTCCTTGCGTGCATCAGTTAGGGCGGAGAAAAGTCAGGTTTCCTTTCTATATACAATATGTATTTTCACTCTGTTTGGTTGTCCGATGCCTTTGAGCCTACATAAAAGGTAAATTGCAGGTAAATTGTTATAACCTCCTCTTATTGTTAGCGGGTACCTCGTGACGTCACCTGATGTCCTTCGAAATTGAAACAAGAATCCTCTTGGGATATTACAACGTTCAAATAAGAAAGTGCAGTGAAAATGTTTCATCGTAATGTTTACTCTTAGTGACGCCAGTATAGCGGGTTGATTACAGGGACGACGGCTGACCAGGCGTTAGTATTAATTCAGTTGTTATAGGTTTGTTATAAGGTTTTATTTCAGAATTTCAGAATTACATCGCCTACCCTAATTGTTTTACACTGGGGAAATATTAAATAGCAGTAAATCCACTACGATAGCAGCAGTCCACTACGATTTTGCTGTTTACAAATATTTGAGGAACAGTTAGCATTTTCAAAAAGATAGCGGGCAACGCTTTTGATATAACTATTTTCATTAGCTACAGCACGGTTGGAAACCTGTGATGTCATCCAAAATGTGGACCATTATAAACCTTGCAAGTTTTAAAACACGTTTAAAATCCATTTCTTACCATTTTCGTAAAATCTGGAATAGTGATCAGCTGTCCGAACAATTTTATCAGCCACAGGGTACTCAAGATGACTGTGCTACGGTGCTTGATAATTATCCCCAGGTCATGATAGAAATTCACCATGGTGGTAAACTCTTTCTCATTATGGATGAAGCACTTCTCCTTGGCAAGGGTCCGTAGTTCCGTTATACTCAGGTAATAATCTGGCTTGGGCTTGGAAAGTAAAGCGTTGATGACCTTCTCAAAGTGTAACCATCTAGTTAATAAAAGCAAAGAAA
>BOPM01000855.1:76966-104938 GCA_022179025.1 Porites australiensis | reverse complement strand
AGTATTCTTCTTCTTCTTCTTCTTTTTCTTCATTTTAGGGGAGTTGTACATCCTCCCTTCCCACAAAATGCCTGCTTACTGACATCAACATTTCTAATTTCCTTTTTTTTTATTCATGTGGTACATGTAACCAATCAACAATGAGAGGTATTATGTTTAATTTTTCCAAACTTCTGCCTTAAGAGTTGTGGGCACTGTGTAGTGAGAAAAAAGCAATTACTGTACTAAGTGTGACAAACTCTTTTTTTTAACTTTAATTTTTTTTGTTTCCTTTATTTAAAGTGGAATTGTATTAACAGTAATTCTGCCAAATTTCGTCAGATTCTAATGAATAGATTTTGATATTTTGTCATTTGTTAACATAGCCTATGAAAGTCAACAAGAGTACAGTGTATGTGATCACCACATGATATGACAAAGTGATGAAAACTGAATATCTTTGTTCTGACAATTTCTGGGCATTTTTCTCCACTTGCCCTCAATTTTTTTCTTGAAAATCAAATTAGCTTCAATGTTCTCTTGATAAAGATGTCTCAGGGAGTTTTTTAGTGCATGCAGCTTTATGTAATAGAAACTGCATGTGCTCAACTTCCTGTACTAAAAGCTTTAAGAAACTCGATTCACTAAGAAGAAAGTTGTTCAGATTCGAGGGGGAAGCTTTCAGTTCACACAACAAAGCAAACCTCAACGACAAAGTCTAGACACATGGGGCTCTTATACTTCTTAATATACTACTGAAGTTCAGAATAACATACAGACTTCTGCCAATTGCTGCTTTGTCCTGATAGCACAAACTCACATCCCATTCTTGTCATTATTTATCGTGAGGCTATCTTAGCTTTGTTCATTTGTATACTACTGTAGACACTATCTGTAACTGTATAGACAATGAGTAAATGTTCTCTCATCCATGAATTTTAGAATGTTCATGGCAAAAAAAACAATTCTTGAGTTATGTTTTCTTTTTCTTTTCATTTTTTGTACAGGCATGAAAGAAAACCAGGGATTAAAGAGTCATTAAAAGAAGCAAACAGAGGCTTGGATTGGCTGGTAAGCTTTATTGATATGACTGTATTTCCCTGTAATGCACTAGTGGTGTGCATGAAAATGCATTAGCAAAGAATAGTAACATTCACTACTAGATAAAGTCATGGTAAGATGATTTATCACTCAAAATCTTGTACCAGCCTAATGAAACATCTTGGTGGCCGTTGATGTTTGGAAATTGTGCAGAATTTCCAGGTGGTCACATACAACAAAGAAGGTCTACCAGGAAGAAAATTGTGCATTTTTTCTGGAGACTGACTTTTCACCGAGGACACTAGTGCTATCATTTAATTCTCAACAACAACAAAGCTCTCAGAGACTCTGCACAATTTTATGATTAGTGTAACGATAGCAGTCTCAAACGCTTAATAAGGACAAACTCAATGATGGCCGCCTCAAAACTACTACAAAAGCACCTGATTGTAGTTCATGTGGCTTACAACCACAGGCCTGCCATGACACCTTTCCTTCTTTCTTTTTTAAAGAAATAAAATGAAAATAAAAAAAACTTCATTGCCCAATGGGCACTTAATAACTGGTGAAAGCCCAACAATATCAGCCAAAGCACTGAACGCAGAACATTTTGAACAAACAAAGTCAAGTGTTTCAAAAGTGTTCAATGTCTAAGCAAGAAAAAGAAAGAGAAAAAATTTAAAAATTTAACTGTCTCTTACAATTATCAGGTGTAGTCAAGCATAGTCCTTTAAATAGCCATGTGGCTTGACTTGAACCGACCAGCTCTTGTGATCTTATTTTCAACTGGCCTAGACTTGTTATGTGTTGTGCACAGAGGTTGGGCCTTGCTAGGTATTGCAACAGGGGTTTCGGTTGGCTAATTAGACTGGTCCCCCTGAGCTGGCACTTTTGGAAGTGACTGACCCTCTGTTGGCTGAGGTCCTTGGAGTTTCTCTGGAGAGGCTGCCGTATCCAGGGCTTGTAAGGTTACAGGAGCCTCGCTACAATTGTAGGTTGTGAGCTGTAGAATGGCTCTCTGCTCTTGCAGAGGATTCTCCCATCTTCTGTCTTCACTTTATAGGATCGCACATCTGCTAGTTCTTCTATTTCTGCTTTGAACCATGTCTGGCCCTTGTCATGGGGAAGTGGCATTATTCTGACTGTCTTGCCTTTCCCCATTGGCGAGAGCTCCTTGAAGGTGGGTTGTTTCTTAAGTTTCTTTGTGATGACAGTTCCTGTTTTGCCATGTAACTGATCCACTCGAAGGTACCCAGAGTAGTAGTTACTGTGCAGAGATAATTCTTGTCATCAAGTGTGAATATGTCAGTGGCAACTTTCTCCCAGGGCCTTGATGTGGGCTCATGACAGATAAGTGGTTCCTAAGTGACATACAGACGTCGCATTTCTGGATGTAGTCAGTGATTTTGGCATTCATGCCTGGCCAGTATACTGTCTCCAGTGTTCTGCATAAACAGCCTTGCGACCCAATATGGGAGTCGTGCAGCTTCTGCTTGATCTTTTGCCTCAGGGTCTGCGTTATGATGCATCGCTGGCCCTTGAATATTACACCACCATGTACTGAGAGCTCATCTCGGATTTCAAAGTACTGGTGAATGGCTGCTGGTTCTTTTTCCTTTGTACCTGGGAAGCCATCCAAGATTGCTTTCTTTAAAAACTGTAGAGTTGGATCACAAGCCGTTTCTCTCTGAAGTTCCTTGAGCTGGTGGTCTGGAACAGGAAGGATGTGAGTGGCATGGATGCACTCCACCTCTGATTCTGTGGCTGATCGCTCATAGTCCTCTGAATAAGCTCTTGACAGGGCATCAGCTAGCAGCATCTCCTTGCCAGGCTTGTAGTATATCTCACAGTTATATTGTTGAAGCCGCAGTAGTAGGCACTGTAGTCTTTTGAAAACTGATGCCAGGGGCTTCTGCAAAATGGAGACTAATGGTTTGTGATCTGTCCAGTGGTTGTGTTCTATGCCGAAGACCTGAGCCAGCAATTTCTTTCGAATCTGTGAGTTATTCCTTTATGACAGTGTGGGTGCTTTGCATGCAAATGTAACAGGTTGGGTGAGCTGCATCAGTACAAAGCCAAGTCCATCTTTTAGCCTTCAGTTGGGTCACTCTCACTGAAGTACTTGAGTACTAGCACTTCATGGAGACAGCATCATTCATCTTTTCAAAGGCATCGACCTGTTCGTGAGTCCAATTCCACTCAGCTTTCTTGTGTGTTAGACCACGCAGTGGCTCACACAGTTCTGATAGGTCTTGTAGGAACTTAGACAGATACTTTACAAGTCCAATGAATCTCTGTACTGTGGAAACATCTGCCGGTCGCTCCATCTTAATTATTGCTTCGACTTTCTTAAGATCTGTTTTAAGCCCATTCCTTGTCATTACATGCCCGATGAATGACACTTCACTGTACTTCAAATGGAACTTCTCTTTGTTCAGCTTGAAATTTCTTACTCTGCAACGATCAAGGAGGTTCCTCAGATTTTGGTTATGGTCAAGGTCAGCCTTTTCATCAGTGTCCCCCTGCCCAGTGATGAGTAGGAGCACCTAACGAATGTGTGGACAGCAAGTTCTACTAACCTTACGCTTAGGTTGTCTTCTGCTCTGACTAGGCTGATTCGGTAGACCTCACTTATTTAGGCTGTCGAGGAACGGATGCAGAAAGTAGTTGAGCACAATAATGAAAAAACAGGAGCAAGGGTGTAGCTTTAGTACCCTGCTGTATTGTCAAAGAATCTGGTTTCTTTTAAGGACCAATTGAGTAGTCTCAGTTTCCTCATATAGTGACTTTAACTCAGCGGCAATTGGTTAAAGTTGAAGTGGAAGTGTGTCAGACATTGGTTACCTGCTAACATGTTGAAGACTTCCCTACCTACGTTTTCCACATCACCTAACCAATAAACCCCTCTATTATAGACTCGACCTTATTTTGCAAGAAAATATATTCCAGTGTACCTAACCCTTGGCAGGGCTAGTGGAAGAAAGATGACCATTGCTTTTTTTATCTTTTGTTCTCTCAATGGAACTCAAGTTCAGATGAATTTGAGACGTTTCTTGATACATGTAGGCAAATAAGTTTTGCTCTATTATATTGAATTCACAGCTGCTATGTTGGAAAAAATCCAAACATTGTACATACTGCAAGAGTAGTGTAGGATATTACAAGAGGCAGTACCTTACAGGAAGTTCTTTTGATAGGTCTTTGACTAGAAAAATGTTTGATGTTTTTGCATCCCTAGTCAATTGTGGGAGGTGGTCACTTACAATGTACAAGAGTTCGTTTCACATGAAACTTATTATCAACAGTTATGTTATGGGGAAGGGAGGTAAGAAGCTCAGTATTTTGATTTTGTCAAACACAAAATGCACGTTCCATGTTTACTACATTTAGGGGTGGGTCTAGAGGTGGGAATTTTGAGCCACGGGTGGATAAGTCACTGTTGTACCCCATTCTCAAATGCTTCAGCCCACCAACCCCATACTTAATACCTGCCAAATGAAGTATCAAAAGGTCCTAATGTTGATCCATTATCTTTGCAGATTTTGTACCTAAAGATGCTCTACTCATAAGGGAGGTCAGGTTTTCCATGGACAGAACCCCGTCACAGAACCATATTTTCACAAAGGAAAACAATTGCGTCGTGATATTTGGTTCAGTCAATCAACGTTTTGAAGTATTAATATTAACATTAGGAAAGAGAGAATAAGGGGTAGGGATCAAATCATAAAGATCTGTAAATGTTTAGTACTTGTATACGATGGTAGGCAGTCAAAAGGAAAATTGTATATTTACTTAAATGTTGGGTTCCTCATAAGAGTTAGGTAATTTTCAAAGATACACCTTAACTTTTCAACCAGCTTTTATTAAATTGCTCCAAATTCAAGGTGGCGTTTTTCCTGAAAAATTAATTTTATGGGCGTGATTCCTCAAATTTCTGTCATTCATCGTTCATTATTAAATCAAGAGTCAAATAACTAACAAACTTAAGGGAAGAATTCATACAGCTGGGATATTTGCTCTCATATCCTTTAATCCTGGGAGAGATTTTATATGAAATGGTACTAATTGGGAAGTCAAATGTTAGGTGCTTTCCTTTTTTTATTTGCTAGCAATTTTGACTTTTTTTTAGACATTTTCCTGATATTTCACTCTGAAATTTGTATCCTACCCATAAATGTCAACCATAAAAGATATTCCTATTTGTGGTTTATCATAGCGTCTAGGATGTAAAGGATATTGTAGTGTTATAGAATTATTTATGATAGCTCCATGGAAACCTGGACTTAAGTGAGGTTTTAAGTTCTTACCTTAATTTCATTCAATAGGAATGTTACCCAAGCCCAAGTAAAATAAATAACTAGGTTTAAGGTCAACTAATAGTTCCTGGGTTGTCGCTAAGATTTCAAGTTGCCAGTGAAATACCACAAGTAGGCGGGGATCAAGCGGCTAGGGATTTCTTTTGATTCTATTTTTCTTCTATTTTCGTATGAAAGTAGCTGGGGACCACATTCATAGTAGCTGGAGGAGATCCCCAGCCCCCCGGCTCTTAATGACAGCCCTGCCAATACACTGTAAGAATTAACTATTATTATCATTATGCACTTGGCATGGATTCCTTCAATTTAGATCTTAAGCCGGGTTCTCCCTCGTCTTCAGTGCATGGTGTAAAGCAACTAAAACAAATGTGCAAAATTAAGTGCTCATTAGTATGGTCCGATTGTATTTTATAAATTGGTATTTTTTGTATAACGTGTCTTCAGCAGTTGTGCACGTGTTGCTATTATTTCTACGTATCTCGATCACCAAGGTTGGTGAAATCACGTACCAAACATAATGTATTAACTTACTGGGAAAATGGCATATCACATGGATCTTTTTTTTTCAGCCATAAACTGAAAATTTAAGAGAGTAGCATTCTTTGAATGAACAGATCTTGACCTTTTTCTGAATCAATTGTGCTCCTGTCATACTTTCAGTATCTGAATGTTTGCTTATATAGTATAGATGCCAACCTGTGGGGAATCTTATCTCTGTTGCACTTCCTCTTCTCTCAGGGTACAGGGGTATCAACACATGCATGAGAAAGGAACGATTTTATATTAAGCCTATGGAAAGGTTAAAAGCATGCAGTTTTTTCGCTGATGTATAGACTGACCCAGAGCCACTTTTGTAAGGGTTAACTAGTTGCTTTTATATTCATCTATAACTTGGTATTATAACGAGTTCATCCACCCTTAAATAGGGTAATGGATAGGTCCCCCTGCGTGCCCTCGTACCCTGCTTGACCACAGGCTGTAGGTTGGTGAAGAAGCTAAGGTGGCACTGACTTTATAGGCCCCATTTATATGAAGAAAAATTGTCCCGGGAAAAAGGCTCTCTCTTCGTTTAGCCATCAATTTTATGAGAATAAAACTAACCCCTTTGCCCAAGCTAACAGCGCGAGTGCATGCTCTGATTGTTTAAAACAACGATCACGCTAACCTGCGAAAACAGCCATTTCTCCTCGCTCCTCGCATCTTGGGACGTTTCGCGAGAAGAAACGTCTGCGACTCAGCGACAGAAATTCCATACTGTTGACGTAAATCAATGTTTACATAATAAATCCGGTAGACATGGGGTTCCAAATGCAGATTTGTTCAATTTTACGTTTCTCTTGGTCGATTTTGGTAAAGTGTTTTGTTCATCTGCGAACGAGCTCCAGAAAAACGTAAATGCTTCTTCTGTAGAAGAATATAATCCACAAATATTGACTGTTTTGTTGTAGATTCATCGCGTTTAAATTTCACTTTTGTGGCCTTTTGTCGTTTGGTGACATTCGTAAGTAATAGCTAAAACAATGTAACTACTCTGTCGTCCAATCAGCGCTTATGACCGGATTCCGGACAGATTTTACGTCATAAGTATGGAATTTCTGTCGCTGAGTCGCAGACGTTCCTCCTCGCTAAACGTCCCTAGCGGCGAAGAGCGAGGAGAAACGGGTTTTTTCGCAGGCTACGATCGCACATGCTTTCAAAGTGTTTGTGTGGAGAAACGACAGCCTCCTTACCCTTCTAGCCGAACGTAAATTTATGAAACGTTGGCGCTCACGGCGGCTAAACCCTTATACCCAGGACAACGTTTCTACATATAAACGAGGCCTTAAATAGTTTACCGGTAATAGGTATCGTGTCGTGACCTGACCTAAATATTGACTTTCCCAGTTTATACCAGGAATAAACGGCCTTGGCGTTTGAATTATTGGGGTAGTCCGTTGTCCATGTACGAAGAGCATCAATTGCTGTGCCTCTTTATTTAAGGAGTATAGTAAGGACCGGACTGACCTCTCTCTGGGAAGAAACTCATAAAGAAGGGATGGCATACATTATGGGAATCGTGCATAGTCATAAAGACGAAAGCAAACTAGCTTTTTTAAAAAATGTAATCTACGCCACTTCCAAATTTCCCATAATTCACCCTATTCGCCCCGAAAAAAATTTTGCATAACCTTTGTTTTTCTTTTGGGCTGGGTATTACAGCCGTCCCAAGAGAAACTGAAAATAGCGCTTATGCAAAATTTTGGGGGGCAAATAAGGTGTATTATGGGAAATGTGGAAGTGGCGCATAGCACGAAACGCGATTTTTTAGCCTACATCCGCCGTTTGCACATCTCCCATAACAAGCCTTGTTTTTCCCCCCAAATTTTTTCCATAACCCTTGCACTTTTTTTCCTCTGGGTATTACAGTCGTCCCAAGATAAATTAAAGACTGCTTATGCAAAACGAGGTCTATCATGGAAGATGTGAAAATAGCGAATTCTCCCTTTTAGCTTTTTCACTCTTCTATTGTTTACGAAAAGGGCAAATTTGGCAAGAATTTATAAACCTAATTTTAACCTGACCCTAATTTTAAAAACTTGATGAAAAAAGAGGCATGCCGATAATTGTGAGTCTTACGAAAATGACATATTTTGCAAAATTGGCGAATTTGGCAAGGATTCATCAAAGGTCTGGCAAAAAATTTAAATGAGACAACAAATGAGGCCTATTGGCAGCTGGCAATTTTCACGAAAATGGCAAGAATCCATCAAAGGTTTTGCAAAACCTCAAATGAGGTGACAAAGAGGGAAATCTTGACAAACGGCGATTATAAGAAAATGGCAAATTTTGGGCGAAAAAGGGAAATTTCGGCAAAAATGGCGAGTATGCCAAAAAGTCATCGAGGCGTCTGCCAAATATTCAAATAAGATAACAAAACTGGCATCTTGACAAATGACGATTTTACGAAAATTACAAATTTGGAGAGAATTTATAGGTTTGGCAAAAATTAAAACAAGGTGACAAAAGAGGCATGTCGATAATTGTGGGTTTTACGAAAATGAGAAATTTTGCGAAATTGGCGAATTTGGGTTCATCAATGGTCTGGCAAAAATTTTAAATGAGACCACAAAAGAGGCATTCTTGGTTTGCAACCACGAGACAAGGCGGCAATGTTGGGGATCAATACAATATAATTTTTCTCGAATAATTAACATGAAAATAGAGTTTGGTTCCCAGATGCTTTTGTTCTTGACCTCCAACATGGCCGCCGTGACGTCAAGCGAAGACAAACAATATTTACATTTGGCGATTTCAGGAAATTGGCAAATTGAGAAAATGGGGGATTGGGCAAGAATTTATCAAAGGTTTGGCAAAAACTCAAATGAGGTGACAAAGAGGGGAAACTTGACAAATGGCAATTATAAGAAAATGGCAAATTTCGGCAAAAATGGAGAGTTCAAGAGTTTTTGGCCAAATAGAAATGAGATGACAAAAAAGGAACATCTTGACAAATGACAATTTTATAAAAATGACAAATTTGGCAAAAATTTAGAAAAGTTTGGCAATAATCTAAGCAGGATGACAAAAGAGGCATGTCGATAATTGTGGGTTTTACGAAAATGACATATTTTGCGAAATTGGCGAATTTGGTAAAGGATTCATTACATGTAAAGGTCTGGCAAAAAAATTTAAATGAGACAACAAAAGAGGCATATTGACAGTTGGTGATTTTCGCGAAAATGGCAAATTTAAGAAAACGGGGAATTGGGCAAGAATCCATTAAAGGTTTGGCAAAACCTCAATTGAAGTGATAAAGAGGGGAATCTTGACAAATGGCGATTATAATAAGAAAATGGCAAATTTAGGAGAAAAAGGCAAAATTTCGACAAAAATGGCGAGTGTGCCAAAAATTCATCAAGGGTTTGGCCAAATATTCGAATGAGATAACAAAAAGGGGCATCTTGACAAATGTAGCCTGCGTTGCAGCCGGCCCACGCACTCGTCTAAACCATTTGTATAGTCCGTCTGCGAATTAGTGCACAAAAGCTCGTTCTAATATCCTGCAGAGTCGCAAGGACATATGTGAGCGTTTCTGATAGGTGGGTTTCTTACGAGCCTCACGATTGGCCTAATTTTTACGTGTGTGTGACGGTTGGGTGCAGTGACATGTCAAAATTCACAGAAGGGAGTTGGCAAGGATCGGTTACAGTAAATAATGAAAGATCAGATCGAACTTTAAAGCCGTCTTCTGAACAAAAAAATGCTTTGAGATAATTCCTTCAAGGCCAGAATTTGCTCGTAAATTTGCCGGCTGGTTTTCCAGCGTCTTCCAATCTCTGCCGATGCACTACCGCGTATTCTGCAATCTAGCCGACAGTTCTAGTGTCAAAGCAAATCAGGAAATCATGATATTCACGATGAAAAAAAAAACTACACACATGTAGCTAGTCAGGTCCAGGCATTTCTTTGAAAACCAAAGAAACTAAGGTTGTTTAGCCGCAATACTAAAAGATTAAAGCTTAAACAGAGGTGAAAGAAAATCATGTATGCATCTGTGATCAAATCCTCCCAGAAAACATTTGCCGAAAAATAAACCACAAGTACTAATTACTCAATATGCATAGCTAAATGTGAGACTCAAAGCGGCAAAAAAAAATTTGCTCAGTCAAATTGTAGAATACTCCATGCTCTGTATAAATTGTGCAAAAAGAGAGCAAAAAAAAAATCTCCCGTTCAAGCTACTCTACTGAAGTCACGTTTCACACTATCACGAGGTATGAGTCACGTTTGGCCTGTCAACACTTAATTCAAATCGGACTAATCACAAACTATGTAAGAAACTAGCCAATTAATAACGCCGACATATGTCCTTGCGACTCTGCGGGATTCGAACACGATATTGTGCACTAATTCGCAGACGCTATATACAGAAGGTTTAAAGCGTCTGCGACGCAGGCTAGACAAATGGTGATTTTACGAAAATGACAAATTTGGAAAAAATTTATTTAAGGTTTGGCAAAAATTAAAACAAGATGACAAAAGAGGCATGTCGATAATTGTGGGCTTTACGAAAATGACATATTTTGTGAAAAGTACCGGCGAATTTGGCAAGGATTGAGACAATGAGACAACAAAACAGTCATATTGACAGTTGGCGATTTTCACAAAAATGGCAAAACTGGGAAAATGGGAAATTGAGCAAGAATCCACCCATGATCTGGTAAAATCTCAAATGAGGTGACAAAGAGGGGAATATTGACAAAAGACAAATTTCGACAAACATGGTGAGCGTGCCAAAAATTCGTCAAGGGTTTGGCCAAATATTCAAACGAGATGATAAAAAGGGGCATGTTGATAGTTGGCGATTTTTAGGACAATGACAAATTTTGCGACGATGGCGAATTTGGCAAGAAGTTATCAAAGGTTTGACAAAAATTTACAAAGAGATGATAAAAAGGGTCACTTGACAGATGGCGATTATAACAAACATGGCAAATTGGGCAACAATTCATTTAAGGTTTGTCAACATTCAAATGAGATGACAAACGAGGCATGCCGATAATTGTGAGTTTTACGAAAATGACAAATTTGGCAAGAATTTATAAAAGGTTTGGTAAAAATTAAAACAAGATGACGAAACAGGCATGTATATAATTGTGGGTTTTACGAAAATGACAAATGTTGCAAAATTCGCCAATTTGGCGAGGATTCATCAAAGGTCTGGGAAAATTGCCTGCTGATAATTAGCGAGAATAGCAACTTTGGCAAAAATGGCCAATTTGGCAAGAATTTATCAAAGGTTTGGCAAAAATTAAAACAAGATGACAAAAGAAGGATGTCGTCAATTGTGGGTTTTAACGAAAATGACATTTTTTGTGAAATCAACAAATTTCTGGAAAAATCTATCAAAGGCTTGGCAAAATTTAAATGAGACGACAAAAAGGGGCATCTTGTACAAATAGTGATTATAAGAAAACGGCAAATTTAGGCGATAAAGGCAAATTTCGGCAAAAATGGCGAGTATGCCAAAATTCATCAAGGGTTTGGCCAAATATTCAAATGAAATGACAAAAAGTGGCATGTTGACAGTTGGCGATTTTTACAAGAATGACAAATTTGGCGAAAATAGCGACTTTGGCAAGACGTAATGAATGGCTTGCCAAATGACATGGAGAAAAAATTAGAGATTTTTACGAGGATAGCAAATTTTGGCGAAAATGACAAATTTGGGAAGAATACATGAAAGGTTTGAACAAATTCAAATCAGATGACAAATAAGGCTACTTTGACAATTACTGAGTTTTCGAAAATGTCAAATTTTTAACAAAAATGGTGAATTTGACAAAGGCTGATCAGATGTTTGGCAAAAACTCATAAATGAGTTGACAAACTGAGAAAGCATGTGAAAAACTGGGTACCAGTTGAGATTGAACCTCGAGTGGTCCCTGATCTAATGGTACTGAAATGACAGAGAAATATCTGACAATGGACGTGACATTGTCATCAAGAAAAAACGAAGCATTTTTATTGTCGTTGACGAAAATATATCCTCTGACTGAAATACTTCCATCGATGCATCGAGATGGAATTAACTAATTAAGAAAACAGTACTAAAATTAAGCTCGAACAAATGTGGCCATAGAAACGCAAGTAATTCCTGTAGTCATAGGTGCATCAGACGTAATCAACAAAACAACGTTTTTAGCTGTTTTTGGCAGTAACCTGTGTACAGCCACCCTCTACCCTCAACAGAAAAACTCGATGGGGGGAAAAGATCAGTAATTTTAGCATCACTTTTGATTATGTTTCCCGCGAATTGAAACATCACAGATATATAGTATTTTCTTGTTTTCTTTTCTTGCTGATGGGGATTTGCTGCCGGACGAGGTCGCATTTTCACGTCTAGATTAGGTATAATGAGGATGAACAATGGTGTCGCACATTTTTGGATAGGAATTCATTAGACGATTCGCGGTTGAAAAGTTGACTTTATAAAGGTACATGCATAGAAAGAAAGGACTACATATATTGTGATCGCGAAAATTATATTTGTCAAAAAGTGGATAAGGTGGCTTCTATAGGGTCCGCAGAATAGACAGTATAATAATGAGGTAGGGGTTCTGAGAGGCTAGCGTCATATACCAAGCAAAAATTTCAGTTTGGCAGTCAGGATTCAGAGAATGACACCAGCCAAAAAAGCAGAGACTTCCAAGTTATGATTGACAGGACATTCATCCACCTAGCTATTTACTTTAGAACATCAATGGCATGGCAGTGCAAACTAAACCTTCTGTGATTTAAAACAGCAAACAGGGAGATTTGCTGATCAACCTCATCTACACTCAATGAAAGTACTTCTCCCATGGCATAACCACCCCTTTCGGTTCGACCAACTGCACGGACCCGATAAGAACTGTCCTTCTTTTAAAGATAAAGACATATTTTGAAATAACATATACGTTTCAAAAGATGGCCCTTGTTGCGGAAGTCTTGGTTTGCGACATTTCAAACTACGGTGATGTTTCGATACCACCCTTTGCGTTATTGCAAAATGCGGCGTTTAACTCTTCTGTTCTCAGCTCACAAATCGCGTCTACTCAATTTACCTGACCGGCGTCAGAGGTCATTCTTGACAAAAATAGGTGCACTTTACTGGGGCCAAGGTTTGCGCTAACGCATAATGTGGTCTGACAATTGTGACGTATTTTGCGTTAACTCAATCTGTGTTCTACGTCTTAAAACCAAGGTTTGCGCCAAAAAAATATCGCAAACCATGGCGAACTCAAAGAGTCACATTTTGAGATAAGTCATTCCATGTCCTTCCAATAACCAGGGGTACCCAACGACTGTGTCCTCCTAGATACACTGAAAACACGTCTTAGGCTACCCAGAGAACTTTTAGATCTACAAGGGCTTCAGTATTATTTTCCCGAAAATTTTAGATGCAATTTAACGTATTACGAAAGTGAGAATTTTTCTGATTCCTCTCTCCGTCACATTCACGAATCCGAAAATTTAGGCTTCCTTTTTTGTAAGAAAAATAGCCTAACCTGGGAAGTAAAATTGGAAAAATTAAACTTCAGAAAATCGTAGGGAATTTGTTAGATAAGCGTCGAAAATTTTACATAAATGGAACGATCATCTAGAAATTTTTAGTCGTCCTCAAATGATAGAAAACGCTCGTTGGGTGCTCCTGAATAAATTCCGTATTTTGCGACAGCGCGAAATGTGGCTCCCAGATCGTGGACTTCATACAGGCTTCGCTCCTCAGGCCAGGATTTGAGTTATCGCAAACTGTGGACTTTAAGAAAGGAGTCACATTTTGCAATAACTCAATCTGTGTTCAACCAATCAATCACGAAAGTCACAGACATCTTTCTAAAAAAAACTAGTGAGTTTGCAACCGTTTCACAGTCAGCCGTCATCGGTCATATTAGAAAAAACACTAACTTTTTCCTGCGCCGATGAAGAATACAACACAAACAGCGAACTTACACGTTTTATGCTCAAAAGATCGGTCTATGACCGCTAGATTTGCTTATCAGAAACTGAAACGATCAGTCATAGGCTGCATATTTTCGTAAGCGTTCGCGTTTTATTCGAGTTCACAATATTTATAGGATGCAGATTTGATTATGATCTGTATAGGGGCGTAGATGGTGAAAAGATCATAGCGATTTGCCTTGTCCTCTCCGACAAGTTTTAGCTAACTTAACTGAATATGGGCTAAAATTAAGGTGATCGATACGTAAATGAGAGCCGGAGAAAAACTGCTTAATGCGCTCTTCATATTTTTAGAACTTGTAAAAACGTGAAATTTAACTTTAACGACGCACAGCCGGGTATTGTTTTTTCGAAGTTCTTATTGTACAATGCCAGAACAGTATTTAATATATTCTCCTTCGCAGTCTTTCGGCCTCCATGTTTACTTGACCTTGCAAGACAAATTTTACTACCGTCCCCGACCCGCTAGAATTGCAAATTTTACTCGAAGACCAAACTGCAACGGAGATTCTTTTCCAGTCCTATGCCGCGACTACCACGATAGATCGCATGACCTGATTGGCTTGCATATCACATTACGTCAGAGGACATGTTCACAAAACAGGACATAACTACAACGGTAGGCGTTCAGATAGTGGAGCGAGTGGTGAGGGGTCAGGGAGCGAGAAACAATCCCTAACCCACCCCCTCGCTGTGTTTTCCTACTCACATCTCATAGCGCCGTCCCCATAATCTGAACGCCTGGAACAGGTTACGAGGCCCTTTTGATGACTGACAAACGTTATTGTATTTTGGTAGGAAGACAAAAAGGCGCTTGCACATGTATATCCTAATTTTCAATCATCAAATCTAAAATCGTGTGGTACTAAATTTTTGCAATTTTTACGGATTTCTTCACGATCCGCGAAGGAAAGTTCCCGACAAAGAAACTAGAGTAAATATTAAATCGAAAAAAATGATGAACTCATTCCTGCACTGATATTTAGATTTGGGGTTATTTTGGTCTAAAAAATTGGACGAAAAGTTTAGCCATGTCTTTATCAGATAGTAAAGACATTCATTATATATATTTTTTTGTTTTTTCTTTGTGAATTATTAATGAGTTTCTGAAGATAAGAAGGGATAGAGTACAAAAATAGAGAAAATCCGTGATCAAAAGGAAATAAGAGAAAGACTAAGAAAAAGAAAGAAACGGAGAAAGAAAAACAGAGAACGAAAAACCAAGAAACTGAGAATGACAAAGGGAGAAACTGAGGAAGAAAAGAGAGAAAGAACGGGATGAAAATGTAAGGTAGAAAACGTGTAACAAACTCAGTCAAGGATTACAATTGTAAGCAAAAGTAACAGTGTTACTTTAAAAAATAAGTGTTACTTTAAAAAAATAAATCGTTTTGTAACTACTTCACACTGTGGGAGCACGTTCCACATAACTTGTCACTGATGCGCAGAAATCTCGCGCCTCCATACTATCAGGCTCCTCGCAGAGCAGTTCGAGAACGATCCTCAAATTAGGCTTACTTTTTAACCATTAAAGCAACATGTAACGTGCATTCATTAACAACATACGCCAATAGGCCGTCACTTTTGCAGTTGTTTTTACGCCTTAAAAAAGTATATGCTGCAAATGAATGCACCTTATAGTGGTTTATAGGTAAGCCTTATTAATTCTTATTTGGCTTATTCCTTTTTTCATTCTACTTTTAAAAACAACGACCACCTTTTGTGCTATATATCCTGCCGAGGGTGAATGAAGATCACTTATTTGTTATATTTCACACCTGTTCAATGTATCTCTTAAGGCCTGGCCATCACCGTCTTCATAACTATCAACATCTGAAGAGAAAACATACTTTGCATTAATAAACCTAAATTAACATACAAAGAAGCTGTCATTCCTTACCGATTACGTCATCTGTTTCCAAAGTATATTTTATTTGAGCTCGTGTTACGTAATTAATGACTCAACAATGCTTGACTCACGTGCAGTGTCCCGCTAAGAAATTCCAGCTGTGTTATTCAATTACAAAACAAAACGCACCGTTAGTGAACTGTTCTTCCGGCTGAAATACTCATGTGTGAACACTGAATTACTGTATTTTTATTTAATCAGTGTCTTTCTTCATACCGTACTGTATTTTATTTAAAAATGATTCGTTGTTACGAATTTTACGCTTCCCCGGTTATTTCGAAACCCCGCTATTTCGAACTTTTTTCCACTTCCCTTGGGACTTCGAAATAGCGGGGTTCAACTGTACCTCTGAAATTAGAGAAGTAAAAAAAATGAGAGATCATGTTCTGAAAAAGTTGTGGCATGAATACCTGGGAATAAAAGTAAACGACTTTGCAAACGACATAAACAGGATGTTTGTCATGTAAACCTTAGCCTGCGTAGCTGCTACTTTTGTTGGAGAGCACGGGGGGTGCTCTTTTTTTCTAAAACTTCTTTCCGTTTCACCTCTCTTTCGCGCACGCATTCCCCAACAAAACCCTCCAGCTTCGCAGCCTGATTCGCTATTTGCTCAAATTCCAAAATACACCCTGTTTGATCCCCCCCCTTTCAACCCCCGCCAACCTTTTTCCATAAGCATTATCCTTAATTTGTCCTAGGACGGCTGTAATATCTAGGGGAAGTCAAAATCAAAAGTTGTGCAAAATTTTTGGGGTGCACAAGGGGCAATATGGAAGATGTGCATATGGAGTGTGAACTTAGTTTAACAGCCTTTGCTCCTACGAATCTCTCATAGCTCAGTGGTAGAGGATCTGCCCCAGTAACCAAGTTATAGGTTCGACACCTGCGGGAGAACTCGGACTTTTTCCAGTGGTCGCTTGTGTCACTGATTGAAAAAAGCTTCTTTCTTATGACACCATAAAGATAGCTTTGCATTGTGGGCTCTACAAAGTTTTGGGTATCACACAGTAAAGGTTTTTGAAATGCTGCACTTGCGTACAGTAAGAATATAAAATTTCACCCGGGGTGAAATATTATTTTGCTTAACGAGGTGATGAGTTAACAAAATGCAGCCCACTGATAGCAGAATTGATACGCGGTCGTTCGATCTTCTTTAAGCACTCGCATAATTAATGCTTAATCCGGGCCTAGTGATAGCCAATAAGATGAGAGAATTTTGTTATAGTTATGATTAAGGCATTTTCTGAAATATACAGCTTGGGGCCAGAAAGAAGTTCTCTATAAAACTGAATAAGGTGCGCTCGAAGAATATATTATTGTACTGGAGAATTTTGGCAGTAACGATGGCAATGATAAGGAAAGTTCCCCTTGCAAAGAATTCTCCTGAAGGGAAATGTCTAAATAGTTCGAGGTCGCTTGCTTTCATGCTAATCGGTATTGGGCAGCAGGGACTCCACATGCCGGCATTTTGAAAGTAGAGAAGGAGCTAGCCATGGCGTTGATTTTCGGGGAAGAGGCGTACACCGTATGGCTTAGACTTGTCACCTTTCAAGTCTTTCAAGTCTTAATCTTCCACATAACCTGAAGACAACAATAAAAATGGCAGAGATAGATAGATAGATTTCAAATAAGAAATCATTAAAAACTATCTACATTATAAAAAATATTAAATAAAAAGCAGCTTTCCACGAATGCCGTGCCCTAGAGTACTTGTTTAAGAAGACATTTGAATTTCGTAAGGGACTCTGTTTACCTCACATTACACGGGAGTTTGTTCCATAGGATGGCGCCACTAATTCTAAAGCTATTTTTGTAATAATTTGTCCGTGGTAAGGGGATGCAAAGTTTATTCTCAGAGTCTCTAAAGTCATGTGCCGTTTCTCGTATTGCAAACCTAGAACATAAATATTCTGGAGCTAACCCGTGTGAAGACTTATAAACCATCGTGGCTTTTTCAATTCATGCTGGCGCGCTAGATTGTTCCATCCTAGGAGTTCAAACAGGTAACCAGCGTCTTCATCGTAGTCTGAAAATGTCAAAACACGGGCTGCTCTATTTTGTAGTTTTTCAAGTTTTTCCTTAGGGTTATCCCACAGTTTCCCCAAACAGTATGGCTATAATTGAAGTGAGGGTGAATAAGAGCTTGGTAAATTAGTTATAGGGTCGCTTGGGGGACAAGGTGGCTTACTCGCTTTATGGCCCCGATGCCAGAAGATAATTTCTTTTTTATCTTCTCCATATGGCGACCCCAATCGAGATTATCGTCGATGGTCACTCTAAGAGATTTAGCCGTAGCGACTTGGGTAACTCGAAAATCATTAATTGCAAGTGTTGGGGAAACTGTTACAGTACTTAGCCTCTGCCTAGATCCAATTAGCATGAACTCGGTTTTAGTCATATTTAGAGTGAGTTTGTTTGCTCTTGGCCAATTTTGAACATTTTTCAGGTATTCGTTTAAACTTTTCTGAATACTGTTGCTCGCGTACGTAAGATGGGTATCATCAGCGTACGTCCGAGGCTCGCAATTTGACAGGCAGTTGGGAAGATCGTTAACATACAATAGAAAACAATAATGGACCTAAAATAGTACCCTGAGGAAAACCACAACTTAAAGAGCAACTGCTAGAGAAGAGACCATTGATGGAACGCATTTGTGTGCGGTCCTCTAAATATGACTGAAACCAATGATGCCCAATACCATTAATACCGTAGAGGTTTAGTTTTGGTAGAAGGATCTCGTGGTCCACCGTGTCGAAAGCCTTTTTTAAATCTAGGAATACGATAGCATTGATTTTGCCACCGTCAATATTATACGCCCACGTATCCGTGGCCTCAAGAAGAGCCGTCACAGTTAAATGAATAGAACGAAAGCCTGATTGATTTCTAAAGCGTCGTAAATTTTGATCTAAATGGCAAAAACGGGCGTAACGGAAATAGAGATGTCAATAGATATCATTTTCTGCGACAATGGATGTTAGATACGTGATTCGTGATTTGAAGGAAAGTAGGGTCCTTATTCGTGACTGGGACCTCTATCCCCTTTAACAACCTGACTTAGGATGGATTCATTTGCAACATACGCGTATATCTGTCGTATTTGCCTGCTTATTGTTTGTAACTGAGCCTAAAAACAATAAAAAATTCCAGTGGGCAAATGCGACAACTATACACGTATGTTGCTGGCTAATAGAGGAAATAACTAGACTTATTTAGATACTTACTGAATGTATAAGTTAAATTAAAAGGGGAACTTTATTTACAAAAACTGTCAAATTTAGTAAATTCACAATGAAACAATCTTTTTTTTTTTACTTTTTTATTATTATCTTTCCCGAAGGGGCTTTTCAAAGACAGTATAATTATCTATTAAGTACAGAAGAAAAAAAAACTGGCTAATACTAACTACTGCGATAAGAATGTTAATAATAAAAAGAGAGAAATCTACCAGGGAATAAATACATTATTTATAGTGAAGATTACAATCTATACAAATGTTCAAAGCCGAGAAAATAAGAGATCGCATATAGTTCCTGTAATAACTTAGATTTAAGTGACTATTTAAAAAGTTTTACATTCCTACAAAGTTTAAGAGACGGGTCAAGGGAATTCCATAAACTTAAAGTTCTGTAATAAAAAGTTCTTTGTCCACTTGCTGTCGAGTTCTACGATTACTGACTTCCGTACGTTTAATAAATTGTGAGGAAAGATACTCGGGGGCACAGCCCGACATACATTTAAACACCATACGCTACGATAGAAAGCTCGCTTGCGACAGGTAGCCATCTCAGTTCTTTTTGTTAAGAAAGGGGGCGAGATGATCGTATTTGCGGGTTTTACTTGTAATACGGGAGCCAAAATTTTGTTACTTTGCTTCCTAACTAATGCAAAAAATACTTTATACAACTTCATTTTTAAAAAGGACTTAATTTACGAGAACACTAACAGAAGTTTTAGCAGAATTCACTAGGAATTTGCAGCGACGTATAAGGAATTCCCCAACCGTTCCCGTAACTTGCTGCTAGAATGAGATCATGATGTCTGTATCATAAGGCCGGCATTGTTAGCAGTGTTTTAAACAAGTCTAATAATTAATTCAAAATGTATTTTAATTTATAAGTACTTAAACTATAGTTGATTGTAGAAGACTCTCAGTAACTACTAGGTAGATAAAACCTAACTGCTTTTTCCATAAATTATATTCCTTGATGCACCAAAATATATGAGCAGCGATCTTGGTAAAATATTTACACGTGGTTACATAGCATGATAAGAAAAATATTCTCGTAAGTTAATTCTATTATAAAACGTACTTACAGAGTATGATAAGGAATTGGTGTTCTCCAGCGAAGGGAGGTGATAAGAGGCTTCTGTATTCAGACACTAGATAAGGATCATGATCCTTAACCAATCATTACAACTCTATGAAACAGCTGTTCTAACTGCCAAAAATATCGCGATCCACAGATTGACAACGAGCACCTCAAACACGGAAATGTGTTTTGACTCATGATGTTCTATGGTAAGGAACACTTTAAGATACGAGTGATCCTTTACGAACAAATTATACTTAGGACTAAACCCGACACTGAATATTTTCAAAGACTGCATGCCAGAAACGGTTGGAGCAAAACTGTTCTTAACACCTTAATGCAGTAGAAATGCTAGAAAAAAAATTTCTGACCTGTATACTCACAGTGTTCACACACGCTGCAAACAGTAATAATAATCAGCGACATTACTCGCAGACAGAGAAACTGGTAATAATTAGTACACACACTTTGCTAGGACTTAAACTACAATAAATTATAATGACGGTGTATTTACATGGGACTGTAGACATGGTGGTTCCTAACAACCAAATTCTGTTGAGAATACTACAGTAATCAGCTTGTCGTAGTACTTAATACGACCATGTAAGACTTTTTCTGAGACAAAAAAGGTTTGTATTGAAAAGGCTAATTGTGCCGTCACAATAACATTAACGGATTTAAAAAACTGTACATGAAGAAAAATAAACGTCTTGTTTCTTGTCAACAGCTTATTTAATAATATAAGGAGCCTCCAGGAACCATAATCGGGGTCCATCGAAATAGCCAAATTTACTATTTTTAGAACAAACTGCGCCACCCTCAACATCAAAAACTCGCTGGGAACACGCAAATTTGCACGGCTCTCTTGTGGAATTTCAGAAGATGGGCGATCGTTTTGCGACTTTCTCCGAGTGCTCTCTGAACTTTCCAAGTGCTTCATATCTCGACAGGCAATGCATTCGCAGTGAAAGAATGAGCCAATATTATGTAAGCATCACTAGAAATACGTTTACTGCAAAAACCTCGAGAGGCTGTAATGGACCAGCAGTAAGAATAACGGAAAACAAGCCAAGGGGAAAAATATGATTGAAAACAAAAACAAACGAACAATTATACAACAAAGAAAAATTAGCTTAGCCGAGAGTCAAACATGGACCATCTTCACGGAAGGTCGGCTGACCACTGCGTTACGCTACCAAGGAGAACGTTAAGTGGGAAAATTATTATAAGTAAAGCATTATTTCCGTGAAATTCGGCCGGTAGACGCGTTTTGAAAATGGTAGAGCTGTATTTATCATGAATTCAAAGATGTATTTTAGGAATATTAACCATAATTATCTGTTGTTTTTGTTAACTTTCCACCTCAAATTCAGAGGAGGCAATTATGACAGAAATGGAATACATTCATCCCCTACGAAGGCAAGTTCCGACAGCACTTTGGTTGTTTATCCTTTACGCGGCGCCCTCGCAAAAAATGCGCGTGTCGCAAGAGATGACACAATTTGTGCTAAAAATAGCACACTTGGCTACTTTGATCGAACCAATCCCATTACTGGAAAAGGTCTCCAGTTATGGTCTTTCTTACCCTGATCTGCTCCTGAAACAAACCTTATTTGCAAAATCTGAAGCAAAACCTGATTTGCTCCTGAATTGAATTGAATTGAATTTAATATCGCGAGGTCAGAACTCTTGAATTGAAGTGTAATCAGACATAACTCAGGTTAATTAAGGAATGGGTCTCTTAAAATTTGTAAGGGGGTAGTCTAGTTTAAAGCAGATTTAACTTTTCGACTTGAAACTTTGCATGCGGTAAATACTTCTTCAAAAATATTCTTATCCCTTGTCACTAAGGAGCTACCTTAGTCACGTGACTTGTCACGCCCATTTTTTGCCATTTAGTTTGGTCCAATTTCACGACATTTTACAAATGCTATTTTGTTTTCTTTCAATGACTATTAACACAAGATTTATGGAATTAATCGGTGTTTTGAGTGAACTATAACGTTTTCAGTTGAGAATGGGACTGTGGCGAGGAGAAAACATTTGATAACTGCATAGGAATAAAACATTTTGCAATTCTCCGTTTAATTTGACTTTAAACTTAACACTATGGAAAAATAAACGGGAGCTTCAACTGCCATTTTCATGGCGTAATCTGAAAATACTTAATTCGCATTATTATGGGCGTGGCTGGTCACGTGACCTTAAGAGGCACAGTGTGAGCTTCAAAAATGGTTTCAATCTTAAGCACATATGTTTAAGTAAAAATGAAAGAAGATGGCGGACAAAACAAGAAAAAATGACAAAAGCCCAAAATGGAGCGAGGAGGGATGCCTTAAATCACTCGAGTAAGGAATAAGGCTAACATAGTGAAGCTCATGCACGTGACCCAGCACAAGCCGGTTGCTACCAGTAACATCATACTCTGGACAGATCATTACGTCATGGCAATGTGGCAGACTGCTGATCACGTGGATGCACGTTTCAAAACAGTTTGCCGCGCCGTGTAGAATCACGTGATCACCCCATGTACCATCTACCATCATGCTAGTGAGGTAGGCATCCCAAGATGAATATCCATCAACAAAATGAAACAGTTCTGTCCCATTCGGCTGTAAGAAAGAAAGTAAATACTGTAGTTAATGGAGAAAAAGGTAGAGTGCTTTTGTAGAAGGTATATATTCAGGCAGCTGCGCTGTCGTCAGCTCTCTCTAAGGCGGACCCCGCTGGTATCGGCACTAGAGCAGATATGTCCACTTTAGTAGTGAACCGGAACCAGGCCAAAAGGGTGTCTGCAATGGACAATGAAATAAACTATGACAGCATTCTCACCAAATACACCAAATAAGAACATGATTCCTGCAAGTTACATCATCAATGTAAGAATAACTGGTTATACTAGAAACTACATAAAAATAGCTCGTATAACTTAGACGTTATCTTGATGAGATTCTACCGCATTTTATTCATTAGATAAAGATGTCACCTACACTTATTTGTTCCACTTCATGCTAATGAGATTTCACTTCAAAAACGAGGTCTAAACTGTGTATCCTATACTATTTTCCTTGTAAAAAGTCCAACAAAAACAATTAAGAACGGCAGGGACCAACACTTTCAGGAAAGTACTTTAGGAAGTTTTAGTGAGGTGTCTGTTACACGTGTAAGTGTACTTGGCCAAGTACGTTGGGTCAGAAATAACCCTACACATATAACCAGTATTGAGGACCTCAAGTTTATCAGTTGATGTTGTAACTGTCAAGTTTTACCCTCTTTAAATAAAGTATTCACTTCACTTCACTATATAGACATATGCTGTTGGAACAAAGCGGCTTTCAGTGAACATTTCCTACTTAGCAAAATAACGTACTTATAAAAATTAGGACATAAGTCAGAAGATCGAGGCGACAGAGACAGATTTCCTAAAATCGGTTTCCATTTACACCTCCGGGATAAAAATGTGATTAAAGGAAACGAATTTGCGTTAATTTAAATCTTCATGGTCCTTACGTAGCATTTTGTAAATTAAAAAAAGGAGAAGAAATTTTTGGGATTTGTATTTTAAGGACAGCATCCCGATCCAATAACAATACTTCGTCGCCGTGCATTCGAGGTCCTTCACAAAACGTCGCATTAGGAAGTTTCACGTCGTGCAGTGGACGACGAGTAAAAGTACAAACATGCGTGATGCTCATGCAGAGCTGCTGTTTTGCTCATAAAGGGTGGATTCATTTGCAGCATACCCGTAAAGCCGTCGCATTTGCTTGCAGGAATTAAAGGCCCCGCTCACACGTATCAGGGTATTTTTAGCCTTCTGTCCACACGAAAACGGCCTTTTCGGGCACCAAAAACACAGGTCACCAGAAAGCGGTCCCTAGAGTAGACTTTTGAAAACGTCGACTTTTCGTTTACGAGTGGACGGACAAAAACAGAGGTTTTCTAATACGACGATGTCATTTATTATATGCTAGTAGCACTGTGTTTGTTCTGTGAGGGATGCTATCGTATTTCAATCATTTCAGCTTTTTTATGTATGTGGACAGGGCCTTATTACTTATAACCTTAAGAACAACGAAAAAATTCAACGGGCAAATGCGACGGCTTACGGCTTGCAAATGAATCCATCCAAGCAAAAATAATAAGGTACTTACCAGCCTGGGGTTTTCCCGAAGGTGTTGAACAATTGTTCGGCGTAACTCATCATGGGACATTTGAATTCCTTTGACGAGGTCAAGCTGCTCTGAAAGTGCAAAAAACATGCAGTTCCCCTCTCCTTGATTGTCAGAAATCGCAAAACCTTTCTCCAAAGCAGTCCTCTTTAACGTCTGCGACAGCTTAGTTTTGCTAGACTCTATGCGTGCTTCCAGCAGGATTTGTTGAAGTGCAACGAAAATGGGTTCACCTGTAAACGGAAGGTGAAAAAGACAAAATAAGATAGAGGTTATTTCACGCCAGTTTAATAGGAGAGGATGATAATGGTAATGATGATGATGAAGAATTTGTATAGCGCTAGAACTATAACATATTCAAAAGCGCTTAACATTAACTTACGATTAAAAAAATTCCTAAAAAGCTACTAATAATAATAATAATAATAATAATAATAAGAGAATTCCATGCTGTGCTAAAATCTAAAAAATAAAAGTCTAAAATTCTATAAAAAAATTAAAATTAAAATATTCAAAGCACTAAACTTCAGACTTATTCTAGTAAATTATTAGCTTTCCTAAAAAGAAATGTTTAAGATGCTTTTTAAAGATGGCGAGGCTGCTACTTATTCTTGTAGTTAGTGGCAGGGAGTTCCATAAAACAGGCGCAGCACAGTGCACTGGTCTGATGCCTAAAGCAGTCGACAATTTCAGAAAAATTACTGCGGTTTTAAAAGAACAAAGTAACCTCCTTCTATTGCTAAAATAAATTTTGGCTTTGGTTTAATTGGCAGAGTAAACAATGGCATTACCCGCCATCGGTCCTGTTGCAGCATCCTTTTCCAAGTCATTCTGAGGGACGTCATCTTCTTGGGTTTTTTCAACACCTGTAAAGTTTAAAATTAGCAGTGAATTTAAATGGTTTGGCCTGTAAGCGGGAGAGGGAAACGATGCTACACTAAACATTGAAAAGCTAAAAGCACCCGATTAGTCTTTGGTTTAATTGACAAAGCAAACAATTACACTACCTGCTATCGGTCCTATTGCAGCATCTTTTTCACAGTCGTTCTGTGGAACGTCACCTTCTTTGGTTTTTTCAAGACCTGTAAATTTAAAAAAAAAAGTGATGATTAAAAGAAAAATATGTCACTCAAAAAAAAGAAGATTCCAACCTTAAAAGCGCCCCATTCATTTTTTGTGACAAGTTATAAGCCAAAGTTTAGCTGGACTTTTTTTGTTACTTTCTTTTTATGTACAAGAGAACCCCACCATTGCTGCTGCACATGAATGGCGTCAGTAACACAAGATATGTGTGGTGAACGGTGCGGAGAATGTGAATGCTAACATTAAGGTTAAAAAGGTTAACGACAATATTTCTGAAGCGATCACATAATAATAATAATAATAATAATAATAATAACAACAACAAAAACAACAACGACAACAAAATATTTGTATAGTGCCTATACTTTTCAGTGCTAAGCGCTTAACAATGCTTTAAAAAGGTCCGGATAAAAAATAAAAATCCCAGCAGGTTCATAAACAAAGACGAAGGCCTACCAAATAGTCAGGACCTAACTTGTTGAGTATCTTGAAACATAAACGATTAATCTTAAGATTATTCTTTGCTCCACTGGTAGCAAATGCAGCTCCTTTAGAGTAAGGCTATTATGATGAAACTTACGTAAGCAGGCAATCACACGCGCTGCAGCGTTTTGGACACTCTGCAGCTTGTTAATATCATACATGGGAAGACCATATAAAAGCGAGTTGCAGAAATCCAGCTTGGAATTTATGAATGCGTGCACAAGAACTTCAGCCCTTGTAACATTGATATACTTACGAAGCTATATTTCTAACGTGGTAGAATACCTCTTTAACTATATTGTTGATATGAAAATACATCGTTATGGTGTTATGGAAAATGACGCCGATATTACGCGCCTTATTTGTAGGCTTGATGATATCAGTTCCTGTTTTATAGATGGAAGCCGCGGGGGAAGTCTGAACCTAGAATGGAGAATGAGAAGTTTCGTTTTGTCATTATTTAGTTCCACTTTGTTAGTAGTCATCCGGTTAGTGATATCGACAAGACAGCTTTCAATCCGGGAAATTGTAGTGGTAAGATCAACGCTATCATCACAAATGAAGGTGTGTACAGTTGAGTGTCATAAGCATATAGATGGAATTCCATATCATGCCATCGTATAAAGTCACCCAGTGGGGCCGTGTATAAGAGATATAGCAACGAACCCAACACGGACCCCTGGGGTACACCAAGTCTGAGCGAACGAACTGAAGAAGTAAATCCATCAATCTGAACTGACTAGGAACGATCCGTAAGATAAGACTGAAGCCACGCAAGCCCGTTTCCTCTTGTACCAAACCTGGATCGAAGTCTTTGTAACAAGATCTTATGATCGACGGTGTCAAAGGCTGCTGATAGGTCCAGCAGCAAGAGAACTACGCACTGTTTATTATTGATTGATTTCAGTATGTCATTTTGAACACGTAGAAGCGCTGTCTCGCAAGTGTGGTGTTTCTTATAAGCAGTCTGGAGACTTTCATTCATATCATTATCACACAAACAATCCCTTAGACGCATGACTGCAACTTTTCAATTGCTTCAGACAAAAACTTCAGGTTAGATACAGGTCGAAAGTTAGAACAGGGTCTAATGATGGAATATTTACACGAGACTGCAGCCCATGTGGTGGCCCTTACAGGGAATGGTTCACGATAATGCCCATGTGTGAGTTCTGACAGTAGCTGATTGTTTTTATACCAACCGGAAGCGAGTTAGATGCACGCAAGTAAATTTACAAAATTCAAATTAATTGTTCGCGACGCGAGAATATTTCCGGGCATTTGGTTTGATTTTATTTATCCCCATAATTCAAGTTTATTCTTTGCTACTCCTCAGATATATGTTGCAGCCGATAAGAATAAGATTTACAGCCCTGTCCTGCTTTGAAACAAACATTTACCAACGTGTATTTTTACGAGGTTGACCCACGCTAACAAAGCAGTCACCGATCGGCAAATCAAAATTGTGAACAAACATCTTATTACTGTTCTGTCAGTTCGCCTTATATAAACCCAGAAATACCTACAAATAGCGCCTGACCGGTGACAAAAACACACAATGTATGAGTATAAAGATTGTCCTTAATTGAGCATAAATTTCAATTGCTAATCAGCAAATGAACAAATTCATTCGCGTTGCATCGGGTCAGTGTTCCGCAAAACAAATGTTATCGAGTGGAACACATGAAGAAACTAGATTAAAAACAGAATATTCAGGCAATAATTTATTTTAAAAACATCAATTCTTAAACATATACGATCGTAAGACAAAGGTGCAAGGAACATTTCAAGTGTACCAGATCGGTGAAGATCGCGCGGCCTGTTGCGGTATAACTACAGCTCGGAGTCAAAAATCAAATCAAACTTGAACGAACTCATGCCTTTAACCACTTTCCAGGTGTCGTGTATTCTTTTCATAAGCCACACACAACTCCTAGAACCATACCAGATCGATCGGCTAAGCTTCTCTATCTCCAAAGACTCTTGAGAACGTCCTGTTGCAGGACGGCCACGATGCTTTTCTGAACCTCCATGATCAAAACATTATTTTTTGCGTCTTCTTAACACGTAACCAGTCAAACAACACAACCACACGTTAATCACCACTACCGAAGTATAACTAGACCAGCCAAAGCGACGGATGTCCGAATAAAACGAAGGATTTTCAACGATTGTACCAGTGATAGCGATTTCGAATT